>RJWH01000060.1:1714092-1955838 GCA_004363575.1 Solenodon paradoxus | reverse complement strand
CTTAATTGTCTTAAGACCATTAATTATTTTAATTATTATTACTTTCTGAGAAATCACACCATTGTGTCAGGAATAAAGGAGTTGCCTTTAAACTTTGAGTTATGAATTGGATTTACTGAGACCTAGCCAAACTAATCTTGAAGAGTTGTGTGTGTGTGTGTGTGTGTGTGTGTGTGTGTGTGTGTGTGTGTGTGTGTGTAGAGGAAAGAGAGATTGAGGTTTTTTGGTATTCCAAGTTTTCTATGTTTTTTTATTATATATCACGGAATAGTTTGGTAAACTAAGCTTAAAATTTTACTACATGCCATGAGGTAGAAAGCACATAGTATTCTTCTAATTGTAAAAGGAGGAAAAGTTTATGAAATAGAAAGTGAATATATGTGAACAACATTTTTAGAGCAAAATAAAGATATTTCTGAGAGGTGACCCACCCCTGCCAGCCTTCTCCCCTGAGTTTCAGAAGGACCCCAAGTTGCTGGGTAATCTGTGCAACAGGGGTGGCCTTCATACAGTAAAACTAAGTTTCCTCAAGGAAAGGTCTAAGCACACTTGGTGAATTTCTATTTCAAATAGCATAATTAATATTAACTGATGGCTAGTCAAATGAGTTGCAAGTACATAGTGCTGTTCCTTTGGTGTTTTAAATGAAAAGCATTCACTACTAGCATCAAATCTAATACTGAAATTTCATCTTATCTAATAAAATCCTTCTTTTATTTTACCAAGACAGTTAAGTTCAGTAAATATAACTATCTAATCAGCATTATCTCTAATCAAATCCAACTTTCGGAGAAATGGAATATACTGCTTGCAACCCTGTTCTGTAAGTTAGTACAAATTCAAGAATAAGTAAAAATGAAATCCTCCAGTTGCCTGAGAAAAATAAAAAGCTTCAATCTAATAACTTTGGGGAGATCTCTTTTGCCTTATTTTCTACTAAATATAAGAAGATTTTGAAAAGGAAGCATGGACAATCAAAAAGATGTCTAACTGCTTATTATGCTACCTGTAAAGGAGAACACACGTATGCCAGAGAAATATCGCTCCCAGATTGGGTGCTCTATTTAGGCCATCGGGTTTGACATTTCATTTGCAATAAAAGTTACAAATGCTGGACAAGAACTAGCCAAGTGGGAGTAGGTTCTCTAAGTACTGTCCCTGACATTACCATATAGATGGAGATATAAATATAAATGAAGCATGCTATCACCTGTTGAATCAAATTGTATCCGATGTTCAGAAAGATTAAAATTTCTGCACATTGAATATCAAAGTACAAAAAATGTTTCTATTATCATTATAGGTTAGGCAACACATTTAAATTCCAAGAAAAAATAAAGATAATCACTGTTGGAAAGATGATAATGAATAAATTCAAGAGATTATTACATAGTTAGACAAATAAAATTGTCTTATAATGCAAAATTGCTGGAGTTGTATGAAAATTTTTTTAATTTTTAAAGTATTTTATAACTTACTAATTCAACTAATAGTATTAAACATTTTTGTCATTTTCTTAAATTGACTGTTGATTAGTGCTTAAGTTTTGCAAAATATATCCCGCTTTAAACAACAATAAAAGTTTTGAATGCTCAAGGACACTAACAAAGGTAGAAAACATGGGGATTCATCATCTAAGAGGTTTAGTTTATCACAGGCTAACTCATATGAAAATTAGCGTAAGTTTAGAAATGTGTGAGGTCTGAGCTGGTTCTAAGCTAGCTGAGTAACACTCTCCATTAGCTACTGAACTTTTCATATAAGAAAGGAATGAATACATTGGAAGAAAGTGTTCTACATTGAGTTAACACACTATATAAAGGAGAAAATATTAAATATTTTAGCTTTTGTAAGCCATATGTTTGCCACAACTACTCACTCTGTCATTATCATATGACAGTAGTCATAGAAAATTCCTAGAAAAATGGGGAGGTCTTTGTTCCAAAATTTTTTGATGAATGCTGAAATCTAAATTTTATGTAATTTGGTAATTGTTATTTTATAATTTATATAATTCATTTTGTGTTTTTGTTTTCCTCTTTTTTAACCATTTAAAATAGTCAAAACAGGCATTTTTAACCTTCGGATCTTATAAAAACAGGCAACAAGCTGCATTTGACCCACTGACTGCAAATCACCAACCCCTATTCTGGATCAAAGATAATTCCCGATTTCCTAATAAAAGCATCTACGATATCCTGTAGAGGTTCTATGGAGTCTGGAATATACCAATCCAGGGACAGAAACAAAAGAATTTAACAGAACATTTTATAGTACTTGGGCTTATAAGAAAGTAGTGTAAAAATGAGAAAGCTAAGTATTAAAATACAAATATTTAGTCAAGACAAAGCGGATGTTTTATGAAAATAAATGGAAGCTAAAATAGTGTATTAAAATTGAGGAAATAAGGAGCTGAAGATGTCAATAAAGTAAAAGGAAATATTTTTGAAGATGTTAAAATTAAATTACTAGGATTATATAAAAGAATAAAGATAATGAAGATAACCCATTATCATCACTATCATCATCCCATTCTGAGACAATTTATAATAGCAGTTAAGAACACAGAATTTAAAATCTAACTTCCTAGGTTCAATTTATCCTACCACTCACTTTGGACAAGTTACTTAAACCCTGTCTCCTAGTTCCCTAATTTATAGCATTGGGATTATAACTACCCAGAGGCATTATGTGAAGATTAAATGAATCAATATATGTAATGCATACGGAAGGGAGCCTAAAATGGCAAGCACGATATAGGTATTTGTTAGTAATGACACAATGTTTTATCTATTCAATGAAAGGATGAATCTGAGAAAGTATGCCTATATATTTTTAGGATGAAGGAATAATACATATGTATATATGTATATATACACACATATCTATAACACAGTAAAACTAACTTCAAAAATTGAAATTGCAATATGTAAAATTAGTTGCAAAAACTATGCTCAAATAGTATTCCATTAGGAGAGCATTTTTCTAAAACTAAAAATTTCAAGATTGGTTTTCATTAACACTCTCTAAGAAGCTTTATTAATTTTTTAATCCAAAAAATACTTTCTAAGCAAATGTCACCTTACTTTCTTTTTAAGATAATTCACACAATGGAAATAATGAATAAATGAGAAGAAAAATCAACTCTTTATAACTGAAATCTTAATTTGGTTACTGTAAACAGTAATAATTATATATGTATTCTATATTCTATATTTATATATTTATGCATATTTAGTATGTACACACACAAACACACACATATATATAGTGAAAAGTTAGTGAAGGAGTCTAAGCAGGTGAGTAAAATATTTAATGTGTGTTTTTAAAGGATTTCTGCTTGTTCTTCCAAGCATGTTAGTCAGTAGAGGACTATTGACAGTAGCTAAAGTTCATGATGCTGCTTGACATAAGGGTGAACTTGAAAATATCAAGAAGTAGTTGGATATTAAATATATCTATTTATCTATCTATCTGAATGTCAGAATTTAGTGATGAATTGGATATGAAGAGGACTTACAATGGATTAGATATGTAGAACATGACATAATTTAATGAGCTGGAAGGGACTATAAAAGGAAAAGACTTGAAGACAAGGGCCTAAGTTACATTATCAGTCATTGTTATCTTTGAAATAAACAAAAACTATCAATAGCCAAGTAGTTGTCTTATAGGTTTAGACTTGCTTTGGAGGAAAAATGAGGAATGTCATGACAAGTAATAAGCAAGTTTTAGCACCCTTCCTTGAAAGAGCTCACTACAATAAAAGATTGAAACTGAAGGTAAATAGATCATAGTGATTAGAAACTAATTAGGGGTGAACTCTAGTGGCCTAGAGGTCTGGTACACTTGGGAGAAATCTCATAGACATCCCAAGTTCCCAGCCAGTTTCAAGACCCCAGTTCAGGGGGAACAACCAATGTGAACAACCAAATAAAAATAAATAAATTGCTTCTTCCTCCTTTCTCTTCCTCCCTGCCTATTTGCCTTCACTCCTACCTACATTTTTCCTTTAAAAAAATTTTAAGTAAATTTGTAAAATATTATTGATAAATATCTTAGTAAACACGTTCTGATGAAAATAAATCAATAGAAAGAACAAAATGAAGATGTTAAAGGACAGAATGATAAACTGAAAGACATCCCAGAGAAGACAGTAGAAAAATGAAATTTAGAACATTCACTGAAAAAAAATGTGTTGACCAGAGGAAGAACATGTCATATATTTAACCAGAGGGAAAATTGAAAATGTGTCCATATGGGGTAGATTTGTGATTTGATTCTCAAAGATGAAGTTCCTATACTATAGTCTTTATTTGTGACAGTCTTGTCATTGAATCTTCATCATTTTTCAGTTTTTCAGATTTTAACACTTTCATTAAATTAAAAACATGTTGTTTCTAAAATTTAAAAAAATACAGAAATAGATCTGTGACATTTTAGGGTGATAGCATGTATGACACCAAAAAACAACTTTCTAAAAATCTGAAAAGATAAAAAAGAAACTTTCCATTTTTAGATAATGGGTATAAAAATTGTTTTATCAGACAGAGTAAATGACGTAACAGATTTTAAGGTAGATCAGACAAGATAGCATCTACGGTTGATTTTATTTGTTAATTTTAAAATGTCTTTATTATTCTAATCAAATTTTTAATTTTTAAACGAAAATTTTAGTTATATACAGTAGTAGACTAACATAACAAACTGCTCTTTGGCCATTATGCAACTTCAACATTTCAGTTCAAACTATCATGAATAATACTATTTTTCTATATACCCAACTACATATTTCTGTATTATTTTAAATAGTCCCAGGTATTATATTAAGACACTCATAAAAATTTTAACATCATTTCCAAATGATAGGAATATTACAAAAAGTTTTACTTGACAAAATTTGAAATATTGAGAATTAATATTAAAAATATTATTCAATGTCATAGTTCAATTTTAAGGATATTTTAAAATATAAGTTTATATTTTTCTAACCAAATATAGTCTTATTTAATTTCCTTCCTTGAAAATTGTCACAAACTTTGTATTGGAGATTTCTTTAATTTTGATAATAAAATGGTTAAAATAGAAGACCCAAGTCTCTCACGATTTACCTCCTTTGTCAAAGACAATGGAGGACAATCCTGAAAGCAAAAGAGAAATTCCAACCTTTCTCCTCTTTTGCCATTACCTTAATTGTAGTCGTTAGGACTCCCTAAACATTTACTCCTGACCTAAAGAAGATGTAGTCCTATCCTTATCTCTTAGAAGAATGTAATTTATGCAGTTCTTAATCCATAAATTAGTTAATCTGTGAGCAGCCCTTTCTATCTAAATGTGCTTTTACTTTCACAGTAAAATGAATCATCCCTCCCTACCATATAAAGACCTCTTCCTCTCTTTCTAATGCCACGAACCCCTTCTCCTAAAGCTAAGCACAAATTACAAGACTTTGATCTGCTACATTTACCTCAGAATTTACTGTCATGTAAATCTCCATACATATGTCATTAAACTTGAGCTTTTTGGTCTAATTCTAGTTAATTTGTTTTTTCCAGTCTGTGAAGAACCTCAGAGTGATGGAATTTTACCACAGTTAGGAAAATTAAATGAGCACTAAGAATTTTTCCTGAAAGTGTAATACTTCAAAACAAAACAACACAAAAATCAGACATCAATTTCCTTATAATTCTTTATAAAGACATTGTATGTGTGTGTATATATATATATATATTTCTATCATTTTAGAATTTATTTTTGATAATGCTTGAAACTAATAAACTTTAAAGAAATGCAGGTTAAAAGAAAGAATTAAAAAAATAACTACCCCACCAGAGTCAAGTCATCAAGGGTAAGAGAGGAATATTGGGCTCATTGATAGAATTCCAGATCTTAAAACTATGTATGGCACATAGCAAGAGCTTGGTAAACCTTTGCTGAATGAATCTCAGTTGAAGAGAAGACATTAAAGCAATTAAAGGTACACAAAATGGATCAGGCTGTTTCTAAATATAAAAAGTCATTGCCACTCCCTAAACATCACTGATGTTATCTCTAAGAGTTCCTGTTATAAATAATTTTACACTATTTGCATTGCACTATCATTAATTTACCTAAATTATTAAACAAAATAGGAGAACTTTTTCAAATTTATATTCTATAGTATTACTCAGGTTGCCCTAAAAAGTAAAGCATTCAATTAAAACAATCTTAAATTCTAGATAGATATTCCTTTGCTGGAATCCTAAAATAAACTCTCTCTCTATTAAAAAACATATGGACAGTATCAGAAATCTTTGTTTTAAATAATTAAGTAATTGTATGTGAAAGCGTTTCACCTAGGCATTTACTACAGCTGTTATACCATAAAATATTCCTTCATTAATATTTTGGGTATTTTGTATGTACCATTATTTTCTCTCATAGAAGCTGTCACATTTGTGATAAATATATCTATCAATTTTATGATGCATTTTCTGATTTTCATTACTAATAACTTTTATGAAGAATTAGAATAGGACTTAATTAGATGATTTCTACCTAACAAGCTACACTAGAACTTCATGTGGGAATGGAATAAAGTTATTAAAAGTAAACAATGTGAAAAAATATAATTCTCAGTCTTTATTGTTATAAATTGTCACTGCAGTTGAATAACCCATGTTTCACAGGACAAAGATAAAGATTGTTTGGAATATTCAAAATTTGTTCCTGAATAAAACATGGTAATTCATATTTGCTTGACTTCTAAAAGGTAAGTATTTTGTTTTATTTATAATATTTGTATTACTGGACTTTTAAAGAACCATTATTAAATACTATCATTAAGTTAATATTGTGGAAGTCAAATATTTGATATTTTTTAACATTTTTAAAGCTATATAAAAACACTCCAAAAATGAATTAATGATTCAACAATCAAAATAGACTGTACTTTTATAGTATCTATAGTCATCAATGAATTAATGCAGACTATTTTTTAAAAAAAGATGAATCATTTTATTATGTTCTGAAATTTTAGAAGTCAAGATATAGAAAAATACTGAATAGAAAATAATTTTAAATAACTACATTTCAATCTCAATTTTCTTGAATTACAAGATACTGATGGTTTAGGAAAGCGCACACACACACACACACACACACGCACATGCACACACACACACACACACACATGTCCACACATGTTTAAGGAAGGAATTAGCAATTAGTGAAAATTTTTCGCATTTTATTTAATGTCTTTGAATGTGTCTCTTTTATTTTTTGTTCATGTCTAATAAGATAAAATGGCATGAATAATTAAATTAATAACATTAGAAACAAAATGAAGCTAAGAGGGAAAATGAAGGAATGGGTAGAAGGCAAGAAAAACAGAAAAATTGTGACGGAAGGGAGAAAGGAGAAAGCAGTGAAGAGGAAAGAGCTGAGTTAAAGTCTATTAATAAATTTAAAAAGCAGAAGATTCTCTTTCATTGACATTTATAACATATTAGAGCTCCATTTAGATGGTAAGAGATATTTCATAAGAAAAAAATGAGGAATGTTAATCTATATTTGGTAGCAATGATAGGAAATTTATATAGGGAGTTAGAGTAGAAAATATTTTTAATTAACTTTAAGTCCAAAGAGATGTGTGTTTGACAGTTGAAAATTAATCATCCATAATACAGACTAGTATAAAATAAAAGAAAGAAATCCCATAGGAAAGGTTATGTGTAACTATTCCTGCTTAACAATGTCGTATTCTTAATTTCCAAAAATCATAGACATGAGTGGAAAATCTTTGTAAATTCACTCCAATGCTTAGTTACATAAAATATCTAAACCAAAAATTAATTATCACTTGGTTAACAAGATGAGAGTAATATGAGATGCAGGGAAAAAAAATCATCGGCACCTGTATTATCACCATTTGAAAAGAATTTTTGAATGCTCAATTCAGTAAGAGTTTTTAGTTCAGGGGGAAAGAACTAAATTCCATATTTTAAAATCAAGTGATTTCAAAAGCAAATTTATGAATCATAACCAATAACAAAGAAAAATGTTACCTCACTGTGTGATTTGACAATGGCAAAAAATAAGAACAACATTTCACAAGCAGTATTATAAAAAAAAAAAACTTTAATATTGAAAATAAGCAAATATTTTGAATAAAATCTGCCTTTATCAATTATCTTTGATGTTTTGTATGGGGAAGTGCTTTATATTTTAAAAATAAAACTGTTCATTATGTTCAGAAAACAGACAGAAGAGAATTCTAATATCAAGGATCTTAATTTTTATATATGCTTGTAATTTTTAAATGGATGAACAGGAAACATATTTTAGGTCATCTATTCTAGGAAAGTGTGGGAGATAAAACAATAGAAGTTCAAATACAAATATCAAGATAAAAGACTTTTATGAAGCTCACAGGCTGGGGTATGCACAGCCAAGTAAACAGTCAATTAAAAGATGATTGTAAGTTCTGTGATAGAGGTCAGCCCAGACAATTAATAATAAATGAAGAAGGAAATCACTTGAATGAGAAGTGTAGAAAAGAAATATCCCCTGGAAAAGCAATGCTTAAAGTAAGCCTGCAGAGTGACATCTTATTAACAAGTAAACATATGTAGGAGGTCTAATGGTAGAACACTAAGATGAGTCTTTGTACATAAAAGAAAAAGCTTTTAACAAGTATGTGAAATGTGGATAATGTCAAACTCAGTGAACCACAAGTTCACTGTAGTTGCAGCAAGAGGTTTATGTGGGATACAGATAGATTATGGGACTTAGATACATCAGGTTTTGAGGAACCTGAATAATAAAAACACAGGAAAATAAATATTGAGGAACTTAAAACATCACTATGATTGACATAATATCAGCTATTTGGGGATACAAATAAATATGAACAAGTTTTATAGACAGAAATTTAATAACTTTTTACATACTGCACCTAAGCTATTTCTACATTTGACTTGATTTAATTTTTCAAATCAGTCAGGATTCCCAAGATTATCAAGCAAAAATTAATTTAGCTTAGAAGTTGTTTGGGTATTGTTTTTAACTTTAGAATGTTGCAACATAATATAAGCAACCCCCTTTGCCTTGTACCCTTGGCTCCTGCTTGTGACTATCTTACCCCTTTATGCTTCTCCTCTCACTCCTCTCTCTGCCTCCTTCACTCTCTCTGTTTCTGTCTCTTCTCTCTCTCTCTCATATATTTTACTGAATTAGTTGGCTGTAAGTTGCATATAGAATACTCCAAGACTCCTAATATGCTCCTGTACACAATACTTCTGTATACTTCAGGTATACAGTCCAGGCCATATATTTTGGGATCTGGAAAACTTATTTTTTCACTTTTTATATTTGAAATAATCTATTCTGTAGCAAAATTGTATCTCTATTTAAATGCTACAGCTTTCATAAACTGTCCCAGTATGCAAAGAAATGTTTATATGCTGCTTCGAAATGATCACCTAAACCTCCTGTACATGGGCTAATGGAAACAAAATTGCAATTGTATATATATATATATATATATGTATATGTATATATGTATATATATATGTGTATATATGCATATATATACATACATGTATATATCTTTTCCACTTGACTGTGGTCTTACTGGAGGCAGGGATGTTCATTACATTTTGTTTTCATATTGTATCAATACCAGCGGACATAGAAGAAAACAGGAGCTCAACAAAAATCTATCAATAGAAGTGAATGAATGAAACAATCCTTCATATTTCATTCAAATTTCAGGGAAATTGTGAAGTCCATCTGAATTAGAGAAAATTCTCTAGTGTTATTGAATGAGCATTTGCATCTCCTAGAATCAGTTTCTTAATTTATGTTTAATATTGCATTATTCATGAGTTTATATAAATGCCAGCTATGACCTTTTGTTCACTATCAGAAAAATTAATTCATCTTATATTTGTGTGGGAATATTTATTGGTTCTCTAAATTAATTAACTTACACTAGTCATCTTGAACATTTTATTTACAGTCACCAAGCTTATTTGGACTATGTAAAATTCATTTCTCTAAAATAACAAGTCAAATTGAGTCTGTGACACTTCCAAAAATAATGAATGTACTTTTTTATTCCTTTTACAGATCTTTCTATAAGAATAGAATGCAATGGACTTCCAGTTTGAGAAGAATCTAAGGGGTTTTTTTTGGTAAGCTATCTCTAATCTAGCTACACTGTGTGAAAAGTTAATTTATAGTTTAGCTGTATGAGCCCAGAGACTTTCAATGATTTATCCAATATCAATAGCTAGTAATAGCTGTATGGCTACTCTACTTCAGTGAATCAACTTCATATTATGTTTTTCACTATTCTAACCCATTGTTTTCCACTCATTTATTTACTTGTGACTTACCTAACTTGAAATTTTTATTAAAATAACATTGTTTTACCATTATATATAGGTTTCATGTATCCAGCATCATATTTCAACTTCTGTATGACTGCGCCAAAATTCTAGTTTCCGTCCAGCTTTTTATTTTGAAATATTTCAATTTCAAACATATGGAAAACATAGAAGACAAGTTCAATGGTATTAGGTATACTCTTCAATTAGATAAAATTATTATCACATGATTTATCTCTTGTATATTTTTACTTATGCTTTCTTCAAGTAATAAATGTAGATAGATAAGAAGATATATATACATATGTGTGATAGAAATGATAGATATATATGTATATGATGCAATTTTTAATCTTTTTTGGAACCATCTGAAGGTAGTTGCATACATGCTGAAAAGTCACACTTAAATATTTCAGCATGTATCTACTAAAAACAAGGGAATTGGATATTGCTTACATAACATTGCTTATGTAGTATTTTGCCACCAATATCTAGCCTAACAAATAATGAGGAAAGAATTCCTGATTGAGGGGGTGATATATATAACAATAAACAAGAGTCTTAAAAAAGTACTAACATCATAAGACATAAAACAAGAAAAGAAGACTACTCCTAATATAAGTAAATTAAAGTATAATGAAACTAACTAGGACACATCAATTTTAATTTGATATTATTTTGGAAAAAAATAAAGCAGCTGTGAATGGCATTTTGAGTATAACCAGGAAAATGTGAATGTGGGTGGGACTTTAAATAAAATTATTCCAGTATTCACTCAATTGATTTTCAGGACCAAAATAATATACCTCTTTAAAACATTATTTTTTTCAAAAATGCTTGTTTATATTTTCAGATCCACAGGAATTTTATCTTCATGTGTTTTTAATAATATGCATATATATACAGATTTATAGAATTATCTTTTTATTATTTTCATAAACATACTATGTGAAAAACTAACTCTTTCAAAGAGCATCAAAATTTTAACTGTAGCTATAGAAAGAAAATTAAGTATATGCAATATTTAACCTAAATGGTATGCCTAATAAAAACTGTAGAGAAACTAAATTTCTCAAACTTTGTCCCATGAAAGATATAGGATTAGACGAAGAAACAAAAATGACCATTATGAACAAAAAGTGAAGACACTGTAAGGACAGGAATGGGAAAACCTGGTTACTATAAAGAATCTTTAAGATTTACAAGAACTTGTTCAGGATGAAGAAAAAATTCATTTATTATCTGATCACAGTAGTCTGAATAAAATGAAATTTAGGAGTAAGTTGAGATTATAAGTTCAAGTTGAACAATACCGTGAATGTTGGTTAATAATACTAAAAAAATACACCATTAAAATGACAGTGGTTCTTTGATTCTGAATATTAATGAACATAGTTATAACAAATTAAAATAAGTTATTTAGAGTTTATTCTACATAAAAAGAAATTATTCAAAGCTGCTGACATAGTTTGATAATTTTAATTCATTGAAATGTTACAGATAGTTACCATTACCTTTGTACTGCTCTGCAGTAACTTGTTTTTTCTTAAATAATATGCACTCAAAAATTTTTGTTAAAGCTATATACCTGAGAAGAGACAGAACTCTGATTATTCATTAACTTTTATTAATATATTCATGAAGCATTTTGAACTGAATTTTAAGTATTATATATATATATATTTAAGTATACAGCATAATTTCACTTCTAAGTGATAATTTCATGAAAACAATTTGAACATCCTTAATCAGTATATTCTGTAGTTAAATTTTCCTCATAGATTAAATAGAATGGACTCATCATCTATTTTCTCAAGGTAAAGACCAGCATGTCACTATGCTGCTTGTGAGTAATTCTCACCAGCACTCTTATCTTTATCAGTTCAGTTAAAGATATTGCTTATTTCTGCTTTCAAATCTGGGATATTTATCTTTTCCCTCCCTCTTCTAGGCCAAGTGATTATTGTTGATGGCTACACATCATGTGAAATTCTTCTCTAGCCCATATCTCTACCCACTCTTACTTTGTTTCCATGACTTAGTCTAAATTGCCAATATTCCTTGCATCATTATTTCATTAAAACCTTATTTCTTGTCTCAACATGTTGTAACTTACGCTAGATTCTTCTTCCACAGGTAGGTGCCTACAATGCAAGTCTCATCTTGTTATTTCTTTGTCAGACTTAATTGGTTTTTCTGTCATTTTCCCAAATTTCTTCTTTAATAATACAATACTGATTTTGCTCAGGTACTGGTAACTTCATTTAAACTTAGGAATCATGATTTATCTAGGAATTAGTAATTATTTTCTCATATCAGTGATAACTTTCTAAGTTAACTTATGGAAGAATTTTGAACCCTGAAATAAGAAGATAGTCTACTGTGTAAAATTTAAAAACTAAGCTATTAACAAAGGAAATGAAATAAAGAACACCATATCTCACCTTGGGCACTGTTGATTGAGAATGTGATGTTTGCAATTAATTCTGTCATATAGAAATGTGGGGGGTTATGTCCAGCTCAGCCCCCTTCCAGCAGCCATGAAGACAGCCATAAACCACCAAGCTAGCAAAGCCATAAAAACATCCTGTGACCTGAGCTTGCTGGAATGTTGCTAGCAAAGAACTTCCCTCACTTGAAATCTCCTTCCCTAATTTACATCCCTCTTTTCCTGCGCTTTCTCTAGCCTATATACTTTGCCTGCTGCCCTAGCTGAAAGGCTGTGCTCAGCCTTTGTAGAAGGAAGGATCCCTGTTGAGCCCGCAAATAATAAATTTGCCTAAAATGCTTCCAAAATGTGCCAACTTAGTTTATCCCAGAGAGCCCTAACAGAAATAATGAAGAGAAGAATTGCAGATAATGTATTTAAAGCCATGCCTTCATTGGGTGGTTGAATTCAATGTCCTTGGATCTACCTGATCATCATTTCATGTTCAGTAACATAACAAATGTCCTAATTTTTCTTCAGTCAATTTATGCTTAAGGCATAAATACATTATTGTATTCAGAATTCCTGATGATGTGCTAATTACCCAAATGAAAAAATTTACAAGGCTTGGTATAGAATCCAAAGCATCTTAAATCATCACAGGCTAACTCTATAATTAAAATTCTCTATATTCTCAGGACCATTTTCCCTTTAGTCCGCCATCCAGAGAGAATTTAAAAATTCGAAATTCGAGTCCTTTCACTTAACTGTGTCTTTCGTCATCAGAGTGAACAATACTTGCCTTGTCATTTTCCCCACACCAAGATACCTTGACATTAGACTCATTCCTCCATCCTCAATTTAGACAGCATCTCCAATGATAAGCCTTCCTTAATCCTTAGGAATATAATCACAATTTTTTTTGTTTGACTTTTTCTTCCAAACAGGTTATTTATGTTTTACCATAGTAATTATATCATGCTTACAATAAGTAACTGCTACAATTAACCCCCTACAGTATATATTCTGCTTACTTACAGGGAGTGGTTTCAATTTAGCCTGAAGAAAATTCAGGAAGTAACTCCTGAAGTATTCATATTTTCTATCTTTATAAAGTGCGAAAATTAATTTTAATTGAGGGAGAGAATAGAATTGAATATAGAATTATAATGCAATGAAGGAAATACTGTTAATAAATATAAAATAGATTTTTGTTGTTTTTTTTGTTTTTGCTGTTTTGTTTTGTTTTGGTTGTTGTTGACACTGCAGAGATTGGGACTAGAGACAAACAAATAGAAGGAGCTGATTCATGAGGAATCACTTGGGACTTGGCCAATACAGGTTTAAGTGAAAGATTACATCCTGCAGCATTTCTGCAGGAGAGCCCTGACAACAGACGTGACAGAAGCCTATGGTGTCATGTAAGAGAGCAGAAGCAGGACTCGCAGAATTAGACTTATTGGTTCAACACTTTGACTCTCCAGGGCCTTGTAAAACATTTTGTCAGCTTTTCAAAAGAACTAAAGGTCTGAGAGGTGTGTAAATATAGGGGAATTTGGGCATTTATGTTAATGTGACCTTATATGTACACCAAAGCAATATGATCTTTGACATCTAAGGCACATATATATTCCATTGCATCTGTAACAGTACTTTATACCCAGTAGGCACAATAACTGTGCTTGACTGAGCCAAGTATATTTCTCCAATTCTTTTCATTGCAACCATTTAGTACATCCTTAATTATCACCATAAAGGTAGATCTACCTTGAATTGAAAACTATTTCATTAGCCTCAAATAAATTTGAAAAAAAAAAAATGCAACTGTATATTGTTTAAAAATAATTGAGGAGAGCTTTTTTCTTTAAAAAAGGAAAAAAGTACAAAAACTAGCAAAAGAAGTAGCAAGGACATTCAAAATCTCCAATTGAGAATCTTTTAAAATTACCATGCCACAAATGCAAATTTTGTGCCTGCAATACAAAAGAAATTGATCTCTGTATGAATGATAATATTTAAGCTCATGGCCTTTTGGAGGAAATGCACCTGCAGCAGAATGACAAACAAGAAGAGGCTGATTATTTGGTACATGGTCTGTATGGTTACAGGAACCTGTTTTGAAAGAAAAGAAACACATATAAGAAAATATATTGAAATAATATTTTTCAGTATCTCTCAGTAGTCTTTCAGATATATCTGTGGCTTATTTTATCTATATGGTGTCCTCAGTAATGTCAAAAGAAACATGAGGATTTGTAGATTATATGCAGATTCAAATATGAAAGTGTCCTAGCATTTTTCTCAAGTGTATTCCTCCTATTGTACTTCATATGAGATGATGTTGGTGTACCTTGATGCTATCCAGAGCATAATTGCAAAGCAGAGATTAAGTCAAGTACAAAGATTTCTTTTCAAATTAAGGATAACTGCTCAGCATCATAGGTATTCACCCATTCTCACTCTCATGACCCTATTTGCCTCCTGAGTGACAACAAAAATATATCCTGAAGGTCAACTGCCACATAAAAAATATTCCTCCTCACTTGTTATTACTACCTTACACCTATTAGATTGGCTGTTATCCAGAAGTATAGAAACAACCAGTGTTGGTGAGGATGCAGAGGAATGAGCATTTTTATAGTGCTAGTTGGAGTACAATTTGGTACAATATATGGAAAGTAGTATGGAAAGTAGTTCTAATTAAATTGAGAATGAGCATCCCATATGACTCCACTACTCCATTTCTGGGTATATACCCCCAAAGCCCCAATAATTAGCAGGGATACATGAACCCCAATGTTTAATGTAGCATTATTTGTAACACTAGCCAAGAACAGGGAACATCCTAAATGTCCATTATCAGATGAATGAATAAAAAAATGAATATACACAACCACTCTGAAAAATGGAAAAAAAATGATATCCTGTCATTTGCAACAATATGGATAGAAGGATGGAACTAGAGGTGGCTATGCTAAGTAATAATAAGTCAGAAAGAGAAAGACAAATACCAGATGATCTCACTCAAATGTGAAACATAAGGAAACAAAGTAAATGAATAGACAAAACAGAACCCTTGTACACTGACAATAAAACTGAGGTTATCAGCAAGGAAGGAGCTACCGGTCAAAGCAAGGGGAGCTGGGGTGTCTAATGAACAGTGGTGGAGGATTTTTGGCAGTCTGGTGGTAAGTGTGGTATGTTGTCATATGTTTGATGAATGGTGAACCTGAACATAGGAGTTAAATTATTTTGTAAATCAAAGCCATCTCAATAAATCTTAAAAAAAAAACAACAAAAATATCCTGAAAAAAAACTCTCATCTACTCCATTTATTTTTTTGCACACAAGTATTATTTCTATCTTCCATCTCAGATTTACATTTTGCTTTATTATCATCTATATTGGTGCTTAGTACTTAAACATAGTTTATAAGTACATAAACAATATAGTGAAAAAATATGTATAACATCCCTGATAATCCCAACTACTCTTATCATAATTTTTTCAGCCATTGTAAAATAAAATTCATATGACAATATCTACTCTCATCTTTCTTTCATAACTGATATGTAAAACAACTTAAAAAATTTGAACTTATCAGTCAAAATTATCAATGTCTTCTAATAAATCAACTGGCATATATATGACTTTATTTAAGGGCCATCTAATCTCATGCTTGCAAACTTTCACTATTTTTCTTTTATGATTACTTAATTTGTCTTGTAAATAAGTTACTAAAATATATTGGTTTAATTTAATGTGGAAATTGACAACTGCTTGAAAGACATTGCTGTAAACTATAAAAATACAAATACTCTAACATACAGACACAGAGTCAAATAGAAAAAGGCAGAAGAACAAATGTTGAACTATGAATAATGATTAAATCAGTCTTGGATATTTCCTTTTATAAATTTTTAAATTTTATTATTTAAGTTAAATAGAAAGTAACCTCATGTTGTCAGAGGGTAACAGAGCACCTTTGGGTACTGAATCTACAGATACATTTACTTATTTTATTAGTTTTGCTTGTATATTTTCTAAAACTTATGACAGTGAACTTCCATTATACTTATTATGAGAAAAAAATATTTTGAAGCATTATATAATAAAAAATATATGTTACAAAAATATGCATTGATATTATTCTAATTTATCTAGAGTTTTCTCTTGTGATGAAAAGAAATGGCTAGATAACATGCATCTATAGGCAGGAATATACTTTCAGTACATGCTAAATTTTTTTTTTGAAGAAAGATGCAAGCAGGAATGAAGAGGCAAGCAGAAATGAAGAGGTGGAAGAATAACTTAATTTTATTGAATTGTTCATCTTGGTTGTACTCCCTGACCCCAGGTCTTGAATCGGGGACATTGGAATGTATGTGGACTGCACTGGACTTCTACCCCACCAGAATGTAACAGTCTACTCTAAGTTTTTATGGAAATACTATTTTTTGAAAATAGGTAAATATATTTAAAATGTTTTTTACTTAAATTCAGACTTTCCTTAGGTGTCATGTGATTAAATTTGGCTCTGAAGTTGAAGTTATTAAAAGAATTAATTCATGCCTACATTAAGTAGATAACTTTCCTAAAATCTACGTAAGTAACTTCTTAGAATTTTATAAATATATATAACAATTTTCATTTCAAGGTTAAAATTGAAAATACGTATCTTTTAAAATTCATATTCATTTTAAAATATGAAAAATATTCATTTTGGGTGAATCAGGCTATGTTTAACCATGTATCTATTTGAACGGAACATTTCTGAAATTAAAGAAATTTTTTCTTAAAACTTGGTGTTTATAAAATCACTAGGGAAGCTATATAGGTAAACATCTTGCAAAGGAAAAAAGTCCCTTTGTAAAGTAAATTTCATTTAACCTGCCTTACAAACATGAGCATTCAAATTTCATCTACTTTTGATACATGGTAAATATTGATGTCTAAAGTTGCATAAATTACACTAATTACTAGAAGAATTTTGGTTCTAAAAATTTCTCACATTAATGAAAATAGGATGGTCATCATATTTTTTGGTAGGAATTATTATTGTTTCTATAAAGCAAGCTTCTATATAACTAAATTTAATGAGAATTTATTCTCTAGGTATAAATTATTGCACATGATGTTCTCTGCAAATAAATATATAAATATAAATGAAACATTATTCAATACTTTTATGAAATAAGTCATGGTTATCTCTTAACTTTTGATGAATTCACATTAACAATTGTGCTATTTAAATACTGCATAACAATAATGTGTAATGTATAAAAATTGTAGGTTTTAAAAATATGTACTAGATTGATACAAAGATAAAAGTAGAAGCAATCTTTAATCCTGTATAATAATTTTAAAATGCAAGAAAATGAAATTATGATAATTTAGCTCAAATTAAATATTTCTTTTTAAACTTGCATTTCATTTAGGCATTGTTTTTCAAGAATTTAAAAAATACTTATTAACCTTGTTTTCCCTTAAATAGAAATAGCATACAGAAATAGAACTACATCTCAAATGAGGGTAACAAAATTAGGTTAAAGCATAAAAGAAGGCTATTATTTTGTTCAAGATAAGTAAATGAAAAGTTTAAAGTGGACTAAGCTTTGATATCATAAATTCCAATCAACCTAAGAAAAGAAGCTTCAGCTCTCAGTTCATGATGCTGAACTTCATTCAATACTTCCCAACTCTCATTACTAACTTAATAAAACAACCATGAAAATCTTTGCTGATTCACTTATCTTTCTTCCACACACATTAAATGAGTGTCTATTTCTATTCCAGAGATGTTATAAGTGATAGGATATGAAACAAATTAAGACATGGTTCCCATATTCAAATAATTCATCACATCGTGAAAAGATAATGAGCTAGGTCAAAGATTTTTATACATTTCAGTCCATGCCAAGAATGAAACAAGAATAAGTAGAATTAGAGTATAGATGGACAGCAACTAAGTCAATCTGAATGGGCTATTTCAGTGGAATCTTAAAGTATTCCTCAGTGTTAACCTTATAGGAAATGTCTACAGAGCTCAAATGGACTGATTTTGAGCAGAGATACTAGCAGCATATGTAAAGTTATTGCTATGAGAAATCATGCATCTAGGTCAGGACAATGAGGCTTTTAGGAAAAATATGTATCATTATTATTTTAAGTCAAAAGCTTTTAAAATAATTCAGGATTTCCTATGCTATTATATTTATACTGTATCTTCAGTTGATAGACATAGCTCCCTTCAGAAGAGAATTGCTATCTAAAAATTCTAAAGTAGTGATATTCTACTAGAGTTTTAGAATATTTAGGAAAGAAACACATTGACTAGTATATCGTGTGATCATCTGGAAAAGATGCATTAATTTTACGTCAGAGTGATATAAATATTTAGTAATATATTTCAGCAATTAAATCCATAGGAGTAGTGTAAAAGACAAACACCACTATACACAGCAATTCTATCATTTCACTTACTCTGTAACAATGTGCTTGGGTCAAAGTAAATATGAGCTCATTATAATGGCATATAATTAGATAAAACAATGGATGGCAGAAAATACTGAATCACTTGAATTCTGGCTTTATTAATATTAGATCAACATTATATCAATGTTAGCTCACAACTACTGGCGTTAATTTTATAAATGCATACAACAATTATGTATTTCATAAATACATAAATGAAGTAAAACATTTTTTTCCAATGGAAAGGTGCGGGCAGGAAGAGTGTTGAAGAAGAGGCATTTTTTTTTACTTTACTAGTTGTTCCTTTTTAGGATTAACCTCAGTCCTGTGACACAAACCCATGTCCCTGGGCTGTATACAGTACTGTGCTCTCAGCTGAAGGCAGCTGACCAAACCATTACTCCACCAGGGTGCTCCATAAAACATAACTTAATAAAGAAAAGTCTAAGGTATTCTCCTTTTAGAAATATTTTAATTGCAAAATCAACAACTGAATTTTAATTGCCATTTAATTAATACAAAGAAGTGTTAAAGAAATAGAATAAAAAATATTGCATAGTTTTCTTCGGAAATGTCTCTATTGTACAAATGCATAAGAATCATAAATGAGGTGTGGCCTGGTGGAGCAGTGGTTAGGTCAGTTGACTCCAAAGAAGCACAGGTCACATACCCCTGGGGTGGAGTCCTGGGTCCAACAGGTGGACTGGGGGAATGACAGCCAGTGTGAAAGATTTAATAAAAATAAAATAAATGTTTCTTATTCCTCTGCCTGCCTATCTGCCTTCACTCTTGCCTACACTTTTCCTTACCAAAAAAAAAAAAAAAATCATAAGTGATAGTAAATGGAATCACAAAGATTTAGCAACTTTTCCAAATTTAAAGCAGGTTTAAAAAATTAAGAAATATTTGGTGAAAGACTAGTCTGTGCCCAACCTGTGTCAGACTCACAGCTTCATGATTCCATATACTAAATCACAGAACATTTAAATCTTTTAATAAATTAATCCAGTACTAAGGTGACTATCTCATTTTATATTAAATAATTACCTATATTTATTAGTAAAACAACTACATTTAGTTCAGCATGATTCCTAAAATAACATTAGATTGCAACAAAGAATTTACATGTTTTTGTAAACAGTTTATTGAGACTTCCTGTGTTTTTCGATGAACAATTTCTACAATGAAAAATACTTCAAAGTGACAATGCCATAATAAATCTAACTAATCAAACAGTAAAGTGAGGAATGAGAGAAAATGTGAAATATTTAGTGAAAACTGTGCTCTCTGAAAGAAAATCAATTTGCTCATAAAATTCCTGGGCATATTCATAGAACAGATAAGTAAAATGGCTGAAATGAAAGTCTTTCTTTTAACAAAAAATTATTAAACAAGTCTGAGTGAGGCATTTTAGGTTTGAGATAAAATTTTATACCCCTGTTCCTCTAACATTTATTCAAAGAAACCAAAGTCTTCTGCCATATATGAGAATTGGACCAAGTATCATAAATTTCCTTCTTGCATTTAGATTCATTCCTGGTGAAATTTGTTTTCTCACATTTTCCAGAGTAGGTTTGTATTTGGTGACCATGTACTTTCAGAGAAGGAAGATACGGCAACCAGCTTTTCATCTTGATAGATAAGATAGGCAGATGATATATATATATATATATATATATAGAGAGAGAGAGAGAGAGAGAGAGAGAGAGAGAGAGAGAGAGAGACAGATATAGACATAGATATACTCTCTTTCCTAAATCAGGGGCAGGAAGTAGAAAAATATTTTCTTTGAAGCTTTGATGAGTCAAATGTGCTCTTCTTTTTTTTTGGAATATGAAAGTATATTCTCTCTCAAGGAAATATGATCCATATTTACAGAGCTGAGTTATGGTTATTGCTTACCTTAGACTAGATTGATAAGTTTACCTTCTAGTTTTGGTTGTTGGTAACATTTTAAAAATAAGAATCTTTTGAGAATCATGTTTAACTAAAAGAAAACATTTTAATATTTGCATATTGTTTTTCAAGTGTACTTTATTGAAATACCAAATTATGTAGGAGAATAAGGGGGAAAGCAGCAATCACCAGGTCGTTGAAATAAATTATACATTAGTAATGAATTATATACCTTCAAAGACATTTTGAGCTTCAGACAAGTGAAAACAAATATCAAATAATCTTAAGACTGCTCAATAATCATTTCTGCATCTACTAGTCTGTAAAGTTAATAGAGAGCAGACTATGACTAAGGGACCCAGTTCTATTCTACTGACTTTTTTCATACAAATCTTAACCAATCAGGACTCACTTCATATACTAGCTTTTAAAGACAATATATTTCTGAATCACTATTAACCCCTCACAATCAGTATTCCATATCAAATACTGGAGTAGAATTGTTTTCAAATTTTTACAAAATAACTTCAAATGAATTAGTTAAATGGACAAAGCAACAAACAAAAAAATCTAGGTCAGGGATTGTTTTAAGTAAGAATTTAGTTAATAAAAAGTTAGTCAATAAAAAATATAAAGAAATAAATACTATAAATCACACTTCTCAATATTGAAAGTAATTTTATTGCTACCAAATTACTTTTAACAAAGTAATTCTTTTTTAAAGAACTATATTTAAATATTTCTTGATACAAATTCATCTAAATATTGAATAGTACATTTTGGCTCAAAATTCATATTTATTATTAGATTTAAAATTAATAATGCTTATTTTGAAAACTTGGGAAATATTTTTTCATTCACTTAGTGGAGACATCACAAATAACCCAAGTACTATATTTTCATTTTTCACATATGCAGTGTCACCTGTTTATAAAATGGTAAAGCTAGTTAATAGCTGCACTCTTCTACTATAAAAGGAAAAAAAATATGGAACATTTTTTCACTTAGCTAACAACTTCTGCTGACAAAACATATAGGTTCTTAATGGTAGACTGTACTGAAAGTATCATTCTTACCTATATACATTCTTAAAAAAAAGTCCCCCTTACTTAACTTGAGGATTCTATGTATCCAATGTGAAGTTGGATTGGAAAGGAATATTTAAAGATATACTGCAGAGAGAGAATTTAATTGCGGAAGCCAAACATTCAAATTAAAATAAGCAGATGTTTTCATTAAATATTCATTCCTACATGGCTCATTTTCAAGTCATAAGAGGAGAAAGAGAGGAATAGGGAAAGGGGAGAAAGAAGTAAAGGTGATAGCAGGAGAGGACTATCTAGAATTTGAAAAGAGTACGAATAATTAAGATACTGTTTCTTATAGCAACCCCTCTCCTGAATGCTACATTGTGCCTGTTGTATTTTGCTTGTGGTATTCTTGTCTTTATCTTCATGACAAGTTCCTCTTCCTAAACATACTAGATCTGAAAATAAACAAAAGGCTCCATCCAAAATGATCAGATTATTTTTTCTAAACCTTGAGGATACTAATTTCCCTCCTGAAGTCAACCATGCCTGTCTAAAAACCTCTTTTAGAAATTGCCACCATAATTATTCTGTATGTTAAAAAGATTCTGTTATGAGATAAACAGAATTGTCACAAGAACTCACTTTATCATATTTTGAAAAAATTAAATTTTTAAAAGAACATGCATAACAATATTACATAGGTTTAAGTTGTGCATCGATATAAATCAAGATCTTTATATATGTTTACTACCAACAGTCCTGTTTTACTTTTACTATATAATCGACCCCTTTTATCCAATTTGTACCCTCTTCCTTTTTGCAACCACTAATTTACTTTTATAGACTAAAAGTCTATTTGTTTTATTTAGTTCATTTATTTTCTTGCTTCCTTTAATGTCACATATGAATGAAATCATACAATGTCCTTTCCTTCTGGCTTATCTAAGAATAATTTTTAAAAGCTTAAAACTGTACTCTCATTCCACATTTTAGTTTCCTTTGAGCTTCCTTATCACGTAATTAACCCTATTAGACTTAAAACTATGTAATCATATTAATTTCTTCCCTTCATGTAACAATGTGCTCATCTCTATGATTTATAAAATCATTTATTAACTATGCCTTCACTGTCTTTCAATTTCCAACATACCCATGTTGATACAAAAATAGACAAATGAACCAAACTCTCTGTCTCTCTCTGAAGCCTAAGTCTTACACAATTACCTCCACAGATGACTGCCAAATTGTATCCCTACCATACTTTGTTGTGGAGAAATATCATGCAAAAATTTATGTAATAGAATTATTTGAATATATAAAGAATGTAATAAATGCTACTTAATGAATGAAAACTGGTATAGCTACTGAATGGTGACTACCATATGCAAATTATCATACAAACAACTATCAAATAATACAAATGTCCTTCCTCATTATATAGTACATATTCTATATATATTTCATAATGTTTTCATGAAATTTAGAGAAACTCCAGTCTATAAAATTTCCCATTTCCTTGAAATTCCTTCTATTTATCTAGTTAGTATAAATACTATTTATCTAGTTAGTATAATGATAATACTAACTAGAAATTATTTTTAAATAGTATAAACATATTTATAAATATAAATAACACCATATATGCTATACAAAGTATTAATTTACCTACCTATAACTTGCCAATTAATTTATTCATCAATGCATCTTTTTAAGTTATTAAAGAGGTTCTATTAATCTACTATATAGTAGAAAATAGTGTTAAATATATTGTTTTTTTCTATTTATACATGATCAATATAAACAACTCACTATCCTTTCTATAGAGTTATATCTAGTTTGAAATAATTGACAGCCAAAATTTTCTTATTATAGAGAGTGCATTTTGAATCTTTTTAACAACTCAAACCTATGCATCCTCTTTTTAATATCTGAAATGCATTTAAAGGCAGTACAAATTCTATAAATATGTTGGAGATGAATGTCTAGGAAAGTCCTCAGGGACGTAATGTTCTCTCTCTCTCTTGATATATATATATATATATGTATATATACACACACACATATATATAATTTGATTCTCTAAAATAATTCATTTTAATGGTTTGTAAGAGGGAAGAGTTTAGAGAATGTTGAAAAACAGCAGTGTATTATAAATAACTTATTTTTCTTCTTCATTCACCAATGGAGGCTAATCAATATTTCCTGAAAATTGCCAAGGTTTGGTAGTAAGCATATTTATTTCTCGAGACAGGGTAAATGTGCTATGGGAATGATGTAGCAGAAAAGAACATCTGTCTCATTTCATATATGAATATCAAAAATGTAGATTGCCACTTCAGTAACTCCCTTCTTCCCATATCCTTTAAAGAAGGAAATCTAAGTTCTTTTTTTAAAAACTGACTAGTGCATTCATTGAGAATCCTAAAACATATTTTTTCACCTAGATGCCTGTGGAAGAAATGAGGCAATATAAATCTTCTTAATTTTACTATAGAAAACATGTTCTATAATAACTTTTGTAAAGAGTTCATCATAATAGTCATCTTCAAAATGACATAGTGTAGCAACTATCAGAGAAAGTTTCAAATTAGATATTATAAAAACACACATGAAGATCAGGAGTATAATTACAAATAAAACTTTTAAAATTTTTTAGCAATTTATTGCAGTAACTGTTTTACACATTAAAACAAACTGGTGTGTTGGTTCTCCATATGTGCACCTTCCCGTTTCTCACATATATGTCAATATAACCTTCCCTCCACCAAATTACCAAGTGTTCTTCAGCATTGTCCAGAGTTCCATCTCCCAGTTACCCCCTCTACCTGTCCCATTCCCTATTGATAACCTCAGTTTTATTTCAAGCATCAAGGGTTGGTTTTGGTTTTGTCTTGTCTTTTCCTTTGTTTTGTATATTAACATTTCACCTATGAGCGAGATCATCTGGTTTCTATCTTTCTTAATTTTACTTATCCCACTTAGCCTAAACCCTCTAGATCATCCATGTCAATTCACATGACAGGACATCATCTCTTCTAAGGACTATGTAGTACTCCACTGTGTATATACACCACATCTTCTTTATCCATTCATATGATGTTGGGCCTGGTTCTTAGTTGCTTTGGATAGGGCTGCAATAAACATGGGGGTACATAAATCTCTGTGAATTAGGATTTCTTCATCTTATGTGTAAATACCTAGAAGTGGGATGGCAATATCATATGGTATTTCCATATTCAACTTTTTGAGGAATATCCATACTGTTTTCCATAGGGGTTTCACAAATTTACACTCCTACCAAGAATGTAAAACCAAAAAAATGAAATTTCTTGGAATAAACTTAGCTAAAGAAGTAAAATATCAGTACTCTGAAGACTCTAAGATACTGGTAAAGGAGCTAGAAGTGCTCATGAATTGGAAAAATTGACATTGTTAAAATGACCATCCTACCTAAAGCAGTATGCAGATTTATTGCAATCCCTATCAAATAGAGGTGTCACATTCTCTAACTTGAAAATATTCTACAAATGAATACTAATTAAATCAGCACGGCATTCAAATAAAAACAAATATCTAGATAGATGGAATAGTATAGAGAGTTTAGAAATAAACCCACATATACATGGAAAACTAATTAACACAAAGGTGCCAAGGGCATAATGGGGCAAGGAAAATTTCTTCAATGAATGGTGCAGGGGAAAACTAAATAAGCATATATGAAATATTGAAATTAGATCATTACTTAACACTACACTCAAAAATTAATTCATAATAGACTAAAGACTTGGATGTAAGATCTGAAACTATAACTTCTATGCAGAAGAAAACAAAAGGCAAAACATTCCTTGGCATTAACCTGAGATATCTTGTGAATTCAACTCAAGGGAAATATATAATCCAAAACAAACAAAAGGTAACCTCAGATGAAGAAACTCCAAAGAGCCGAGGAAAGTCTCATAAAAACAAAAATAAACAAACAAAAAATACATCATATTGAATGGGAAAACATATTTTCACATCAAACATTCAAACAATCTTGGAGATTGCTATCCAAGATACATAAAGAACCCAAAACTCAACAATAGAAAAATAAGCAATCCAGCTTAAATATGGGAAGATCTGAAGATAATTATCCATAAAGGACAGATGGATAAAAAGCATATGAAGAGATATTCTACATCTCTTCTAATTAGGAAAATGCAAATAAAATCAATGAGATATCACCTCACACCTGTTACAAATGCTGTTATATAAAAATCTTGAAACAACTGCTGGTGAGAATATAGAGAAAATGGAGTGCCTACACCATTAATGGGAACATAAAATTCTGTAACCCTCCAGAAATGCAGTATGGAAATTCCTTGAAAAATGAATCCAGGTGTCTGATGTGATATATAGAGAAAACAAGCTAATAAATGGACTCAATCAAGCAAAACTATACTTTTACTCAATGAAATTAAATTAATTGTTACAAAAAAGGAAAGGGGGGTTAGCAAAGGTAATTTGGGAGCAGGGGTCAATTGTGCGGTGAATGAAGACCTGGAATGGTGGTGGTGAACTTAATGTATTATATACAAATGTTGAATTACAATTATGTGCACCTCAAATCTATATAATTCTATGATGCACTGTCCCAACAAAAAAATTAATTAAATAAAAAATCTGACTGTATTAAAATAGCTAAATAAATATAATGAACAATCAAAACAGTTTGATCTTTCATTTATGTTAAGGTAATCCCTTTTAGAATCATTTTTATTTTGCTCTTAGGATTAAAAATATTAATTTCCAAAATTATCACTCGGTGAATCTAATTCTTCACATAGGTTGATACATAAGCAAAACAATGAAAAAAACATGCTTTCCTTATCACTTGAAGAGAAAAATAACAGGAAATCTTCAGCAGTTTGCTCCTAATCATCTGAACTTCAATTTTCTTTCACAATAATAGCAGCAGCAAAAGCAGCAAGCAGTTCTGAAATATTTGCAGTATGGTTTTTCATACTCTAGCTGACTTGATCTTTAAACCCATGAAGTGGAGACTGCTATGATCTGCCTTTTTAAGAATGAGAAAACTGAGGTACATGTTTCCAGCATACACAATTTCTGCTATCATTATTTCAAAGGTCAGCAGGTGACCTAGCTGGACTTTGTTCTTGGGCATTATGGGTTTATAGGACATTTTTTTCTCTAAGGTGTCCTTTCTCTCTTGTACTAAATTTGGCTGTTTAACCTGAATCCTGAAGATCCAATGGTGGTTTCTCAGAAAAAAATGTCAAGGATGGGTAGGTGAGCAGGAGAAGGAAGTCATTCAGTTATTACCAAATCTTCCTCTAACTTTCTTGATTTATCTAGCCATTCATTTATTCATGAATTCAACATCCCAATAATCATCTTTTGAGTATGTAGCTTATACCTGGCAAAAGTAGAAACTAAAGAAGAAAAGGCAAATATACTGAAGGCATTTCTCAAAGTTGATGCTGTCCTCTGCTAATAAAGGAGAACAAATTGAGTAATTTTGAGAAAAAAATGTTGCTGATAAGTTCACATAACTTATAACTTTCAAATCAATGCAAATATTTATGAAGTTTGGTGATTATTTTTTATTATCTTCTAAACATGTATTTCTTTGTATAAAAAACAATTAATTGCTCACTTGGCCCTTCAAATTTAACTTTGTGCTATTTTTTTGCATTTTAATATAGAGGGTTGTAACTATTTTTGCATTTTGGAATAAATTTAAAATGTATTATTCATTTATATTGATAACTTTTAAATCACATAACTTAATTTCACATAATATTCAAACTCATCACAGATAAAATGCTAAGAAAGGGAGATAGAACCGATTTTCATTACTATATTTAATGAATTGTTAATTCCTTATGTTTCATAATATGTGGAAAATATTATTATGTTCTACATAAATGTATAATTTTTAAAAAGTTGATATGGTTTAACTCCTGTTAACAAAACAAAAATATCAACAACCACCAGTGAGTTTGGCAGAAAGTCTTATATGATAATGAAATTGACAAAAGAGAAATTAAAACACTTACAGAGAGGTCTGAGTCACCACCCTCTCTTATCTTCTTCCATTTTATAATGACTGACCTCTTTTGTGCCACCATCTGCACAGGTGAGAAAGCAGGATAGAGTCCCTCTGAGAGCTAGATTTCAGGTCTAAGCATCACCTCATCTTACATTTTTACAACTGTTCTGGATGGAGCTTTTACAGAGATCTCTCAAGTTCTGGGTCTTGCTTGAGACTCTACAAAGGCAGATTTGGGTCTAATATATAAGATGATATATAGAGTGGACAGACAAGGACTAGAAGAAACAGCATACTTAAGGATATGCTTCTTAATATTTAGGATCCGGGATTAGATGAACTCATATTTAGAAGATCACTATTTCTAGATGTTGTTTGGACTTTAGTATCTCAGATTAATTATATCTCACAAGAATATCATGATGCTTTTGACTTTAAATCAAAGAGATAACATAGGTTCATAATCTGCTTGAAGGTAGGGACTGTATTTTATTCAAATGTCCAGCACCAATTCTAAATTTATCACCACATAAAGAGTAAATATCAATTCTTGTATGCTAACTTGGAAAGCAGAATTAGTAATGCAATTGAAATCTATATGGTCCTGTTCAAACCCCTATTTTTTGTTTAATTATATTTTTCTGAAATGAACTTAATTTGCTAAAAGTAGTCATTAACTTTAGCTCAAAGTATCTTAACTAATTTTGTCATTAAGAACACAATTTGTTAGAGGTTATATATTCTATTCATCATTTAGAGATGAGTCTCAATCATTAGACAATAGAATGTGGTTGCCACTGTGAAGAAACGATGTGTTTTGATGGCAAGTTTGTATAGATTTTAATCTACCTCTATGTCTAAGAACTATATGGCATATTAATATTTCTAAGCATTTTTCAAGATATATTTGTGATATAGTATTTATTTTGCAGAATTATTAAAAAGAGCCTGACTATGTAGGTGCTCAGTAAAGGTTAGTTTTCCTTGCCTCAGAAATTGCTATTAGAAATTTGCTAGTGACATCTTGTGGTAACTCCTGCAAACCTCAAGAAGGACAACTTTGTAAAACAGAGCATCCCAATACCTCATGCATTCATTTTTTTATGCAAATGTCTATTAAATATTGTCTGTGTTAAGGGTTCTTAATCTAGTTCTGAGGATTGTAAAAATGTAAAAATATACAATACTTTCCTACAGAAGCCCTGGCTTTAGTATATCAGACACATGTTACCCAACTATCATTTTGAAAAGTAATTATTTCTACAATAGCTTTAAGAAAAAAAATGCTAATATACTGATGTGGATAGCTAAGTGTGCTGAAGAAGATGTCTTGTACTGGGTCTTAAAGTTTAAGTAAAGTTCCCTTGTTATAATTTATCTGAAGGAGAGTTGAAGACTTCTGAAAGTTTCTAAAATGTTAAGGCATATTTGCTGAAGTCTTGATTGATGTGCTAAGGCATTTAGCTCTTATCTTTGTGTAATAAGAAGACATTAATAGTCTTCAGTATGGAAGACTAATAATTATATCCCTACAACCATCTATAGAATAAATTGGAGACGGTGGAGCATAGAAACCAGAGAACCAGTTAAGTGACTATTAAAATAATTCCCTTAAGAGCTGATGAAGATTCAAATACATTCAGTGGAAATGGGACAGACTGAAGGAAACATAACTATTTCAGATATGGATCTGAAATAAAGTGAACAAGAGAGAAAGAAGAAATGAGGTTGATTTTGGTTTTCTAGAATGGGTGACAATTAATAACTAATGTCATTAAATGAAATAGAAAATAGCAGGAGAACTAGTTTATGAGAAGGGATGAAGTAAGATGATTGTATGAGCACATTGTCTTTGCATATATTTAAAAAAATTAAATAATATTTTAGTAGAAATGTTCAGTAAGGGATACACACAGACCTGGAGAGAGACCTGGAGTGGAGATAGAAACATAGGAACCATCAGCATATGGTCAACATATAGTCACCAGAGTGGATAAAATTAGGAAAGAGAAAAAAAGCTGTATCAACAGAAGAAGGGCTAAGATACAAGGTCAGGATGTGAGGAACTTCATAACTTAATGAGGAATTTATTCTCAGATAAGACCTGTATTCATCCTTAATTTGTAAAAAAAAATCCCTTATAGATACTTCTGACCTGCAAAATGTTTTGAAATAGGTTTGAGATAATATTTCAGCTATACCAGAATATACCTTAAAATACATTTAGGTTGAATTTAAAGTTCAAAAGCAGTTACAAAATGCTTTCAAGAAATGCATTTTAATTTTCCTTTCATAATTTAAAATTTTAGCTTATGCTTTGAGTATCCAGTTCCCTAGGTAGGAGGGGCAATTTTATTTAATTGAATATAAAATGCACAGCTTTTCAAATTATACCATTAAATTTGACCATCCAGTTTTCTTTCCTTTCCTTTCCTTTTATTTCTTTCTCTCTCTCTGTCTATCACTCTCTCTCTCTCTCTCTCTCTCTCTCTCTCTCTCTCTCGACTTATTGTCATCTTTGTCTCTCTCTTCTCTTCTGATACATATCTCACTTGCTTCAGTGATTTTTTGGGAAAAATGCCCAGTTGGTTTAATGTTTCATTATTAAAGACTACTTCCTAAATATAGGATACTAACACTACACTTGCAATATTGTCCAATAGGAAGAGAGAAGTTGTCCATGGTATTTTGTCAGATAAATATCTATAAATTCATACACATTCCTAATAATCCTAATAAGGAACAAGATTCAATTCAACAAATATTTATTAGGTGATTAATATATATTTTGAAATATGCATGTTCTATGGGTACAAATTAAATCAGACTTTATTGTTTAGAAACAGCCTACATGACAGGTAGTATTAAGATAAAAATTTTAAAGGTTACAATATAATGTTACAAACCTAGTGATACAACAGAACTACTTAAAAGGCACTACCTTTGCAAGTAGGAATCCACTGGAAAATTGTCCTTGAATTTCCAACATGTTCTGAAATATAGTGCTGATAAGTGGTTTTATACTCAGAGCATGAGATGTCCATTGTCTTTTTATTAATTCTAGGTAATGATAATAACATGTAATAACAGCATTTAAAATTTCTATATTGAGTAATTTTACTGACACTGGAGATTAAGATAGTTAGTTTTCGTGTGTAAATTCATTTTCTCTGTTTATAAAATCCTAAGAGGTAAGATCCAAATAGCAATTTTAATTTGAAAATAAAGAAACCGAGGCACAGATAACTTATCTAACTTGCTCAACATCACATTGCTGAAGAGAGCAGAACTATTACTGGAAACTCCAAAATATGTGTCCTCCTCAAATCATACTACCCTACAATACCGATATTAAGTAGTCATTCCTCATTTACTGGAAACGTCATGAATCTTTGTGCCACAGGTGTCTTAATCTGCAAAACATATATAAAATTCTAAAGCTATGAATTCCGTTAATGTCTAAATAACTTGCAGTTTAAGTTCTAACAAGCCATCTATGAATTATTCCATTATAAAGAAATGAATACCGAAGTTATTATGTTAGCCAGAGAGCACTTCCTTGTTCTTTTAGATTCCTTTCACTGGACAAATTTTAAATATACTTTTCATTTTTTTGTGTTGCCAGCTATTTTCAACATGGCTATCATTCTTTTTACTTTATCAAAAGTCATACACTAAGATTAGCAATATATTTTTCAAGGCAAAATTGGAAGATCATTTGCTTTCAACCTTTCTAAAATTTTGGCTTATGTTTTTTTTCTTAGCACTACTCACTCTCAATATTCTTTGTGACCTTTACATCCAGGAAGTAAATTAGAGCTACCATGTCATTAAACGTAAGTTGTTAGAGGAGAAAGCAACAATTTTTTTGAAAAAAAGGTAGCAGACAGGTTGTATACAGTCTACACAGAATCTTAAACTTTATTCCATATAGATAAACAAATGTCTTTAATTTCCAAAGTTCTGTACTTTTAGAATATTAAGTATATCTATATTTCAATTAATATTTAAATAATCTAATATAGGATAACATTATGATTTTTTATATTGGAATCAGGTGTAGATGGATGATGAGTTAAATTTGCTAAATTAAATTGCTAACTTTAAGTAATAACATCTTTGAATACTTAGAAATACAAATACCAATTCTAACAAGTCTCCTGTTTTCTCTCAATTGCTTTGGAGAAAATTTCTCTAAGTCCTACTTGTTGTCTGCCTCTGATATCATCAGAAAAGGACAAGCAAGTATACTGTGATTGTTTCTGTGCAAAATATTATCTGATTCTTCTTACTTTAACTTTTGAAAGAAAAGCATATTTCATGCTAATATTAAATATTCACATATTGGGATTACATAAAACTAAAAAATTTCTCCTCAGCAAAAGAAACTTGATAAAAACAAAAAGGCATCTGACCGGGAAAAGATGTTTGCCTCCCAGACCTCGGATAATGGGTTAATATCTAAGACATACAAAGAACTCATAAAATTGGACAACAAAAATGCAAGCAATCCAATCAAAGAATGGGCTGATGACCTCAATAGACACATCTCCAAGGAAGACATACAAATAGTCAACAGGTTTGTGAAAAGATGCTCTACTTCTCTTGTCATCAGGGAAATGCAAATCAAAACATTGATGAGATATCACCTGACACTGATAAAAATGGCTATTATTTTAAAAAACGAAAATTGTAAGTGCTGGACAGGATGTGGAGAAACGGGAACTCTAGTTCACTGTTGGAGGGAATGTAAAGTGGTACAACCATTCTGGAAAGCAGTATGGAGAGTCCTCAAAGAATTGAGAATTGAAATTTCATACAACCCAGTTATTCTCCTATTGGACATTTACACTAAAGAAACAAAAACACTTATCTGAAGAGATATATGCACTCCCATGTTCATTGTAGCACAGTTCACAAGAGCTAAGAGCTGGAAATTACCTAAAAGCCCATCAACAAAGGAGTGGATAAAAAAGATATGGTACATATACACTGTGGAATACTATGAAGCCATCAAAAAGGGAGAGCTCATGTCATTTGAAACAACATGGATGAACTTAGAGAGAATATTACTTAGCAAGATAAGCCGTAAGGAGGACAGACATCATATGATAACACTCATATGATGTGTAAAGATAAATAAAAATCATAAATTAAACAATACTAAAAATGGGGTAGGGGGAGAAAGAGAACACTACTCCAAACAACTATGGACTCTTAGAGATAAGAGACAAAAAAGGCAAATCAGGGGTGTACCAAAGTGATGGGGGAGGGGTGGGAGTAATGGGATGAAGGGAACTAACATAAAAGAAGGAGAATAAAGAGTGGGGTAATATTAGTAAATCTACTATGCTATTTGTAAATGTAAAAATACTACTATGTATACCTCAAAACTAGTCATTGTCAAAAAAGCAATATTTGTTCAATAACAAAAAACTTCACATGTTGTCAATGATTTAAGAAATACAACAGGTCAGACATACATTGGCTCAGATATATCTGAACAGAAATTTGTTTTAATTTACCTCCTTTTATAGGGTATGTTATTTTTGATCAGTGAAATATAAGACTTCTCACCCAACTCCAGATGTAAGAAGCGTAAGAGAAGGGCAATTAAGAAGTTAACTTTGCAGTGATGATCAAACTCTAATTAAGAGGACTGAATCTCAGTTGAGAGGAAAATTACACAAACTTTTTCAGACAAATCTTGTATTTTGCAATGCAACCTCCATTGATTTATAAATAACAAAATAAATTTTAAATGGTGACCAAACTGGGACCAACCTACTTTCTATAACTAACAGTCTATCTTTCCTAATAACAAGAGTTATTCTACCACAATATCAATGGTAAATCCAATAGATGGGTTAAGTGAAGCTTTTATCATTTTGAACATAAAAATCAAAGTAAAAGGTAAAGAGAGGCAAGAAAAACTCTCTTTTCCTAGTTCTTATTACTGAGTGTTTTATTTGATTAAGCCATGTGAATGCATTAGGGGAAAGTATATCATACTGTCTATAATTAGAAGTGATTACTTAACTGTGGAATAGATAACTGAGACAATCATTTGGGGTAATCATGGGAGACAAGGTACAATTTAAAAAAGTAAAAGAGCTAGCTAGTTTACACAGAGAGAGCAACAGAATTAAGTAACAAACAAAAAAGTTGTCACTTTACAAAACCTCCAGAAATATTCCCTTCAAACGGATGCACTTGATTCTCTTCAATTTGATTTCAGTTTAAAGTAGGTTTCTATACTTTGTAATCAAATGATCCTTAATCAAAATAGAATAGAAACTGTGTTCCAGTCTTGGATGAGAAAATGCTTATATGCAACAGGTAAACATGAAGATAGACGGGGAAAGAGGCGGAGAGAGAATGTGAATGTTTAGCAAGTGAGATGTTTTAGCAAGATTAAATAATTTCCATGAGCATGCTTGCAGTTAAAATATTTTCATATCTCTCCTGTAAGTCAAAATGCAAATGTTAGAGTTTTAGTCCAAAATTGTATATCCTAGTTAGAATCATGGATTCAACATTTACTGTGAGATCATGGACAAGTTTAGTAAATTATTTTTTAATTTCTTTCTTCTTTGAAATGAAAAAGAAAAACATGGCCATTTCAAGAATTCATTATGATGATTAAATGAGTGAATATGTGTGATGTGTTTACAGCAATCATAAGTACTTGATAAGCACTTGTCAAGTATTAATTTTGAAATTTATGAGGACACAGAACCTAGTTTTCTAGAGGTTTAGAGTGAAATGTGTTATACTATAAACCCACAATTCCTTACTCAAAAATTATAAACTTAATATATTAAATACAGTTCTTGATTTACAATGATGCACAATTAAAGTTACATCAATACATTATGATGTACTGCTTGTTCAATCAAATTAAAATAAAATATTGCTAAAAAGTTCTAAAGGTCAATGTACGCTGTAATTTAGAATTATTCTTATATTTGAATAGTAATTAGAGGACATAATGTATCTGTTTAATAGCCTCATTAGAGTTTGGAGCACAGTCTGTACAAAAACATTTGTATTTCTATAGCAATAGACATAAATTTTCATGCTAAGTGGGGAAAAAGAAAGACTATAAAAATGTTTATATTAGTTCAGGTCAAATTTGGGACACCAAATGCTAGTCAACAAAAGATTTTATCCTGGTCTTCTAGCTCCAGAAGTGTGAGAACATTAATTTATATTATCAGGGATGCCCAATCTGTGGTACATTATTATGGAAACCCTAGTAACAGTATGCAAAAGCAATTGAACTGAAATTTAATGTGTCCTTATTTTGAACGCATCTATTAGTTGGCGAGACTGAAATTTTCTAATCTTTGCATTTTTAATCTACTTAAAATGGTTCTATAAGCTCTGGCACTGTAGTATTCCTTAGGAGCTAAAGGATGATGATTACAAAGGGTATTTTTTTCTGTTATTATGTAACCTTATTTAATGGTCTTAGATTACATACCAGATAACAGTGTGGTGATCACTGATAACGAGCTGAAGGAGTTCTGCGGTAAAACTAAAGGACATCAGGCATGCTCCAATTCATTTGGTCTGACTGAATATCATGTCCAGAGAACTATCTCAAAGTGGGTTTGAGGACAGCACATGAACAGAAAGTGAAGATACTGTCAAATAATTGCCCTCAACAGCAACAATGACCAAAGAATATGAAGGAATTTGTAGATCTACCTCCAAACATATAAAAGCAGAGTAGTGAAACCAAAATAAACAAGTATATAAAGAACTTCATCCTCTCTCTTCATTCATTCCTTCCTTCCTCCCTCCCTGACTCCCTCCTTAGCTTAAGGCATTTAAACATTTTAAAACAGATCTAATTCCAATAATTCATGAGTTCAGAATGTCTTGTTAGACTGAATTCTTTTCAACAAACTTCAACTTGAATATTCTTCCCAACCTTATAAGGACTTCCTTCAAACATATATTCGTTGGTTCAATTAATTTCATTTTCCTTGGAGTTAGAGGGTTTGTCAGACCTCCAACAAGTCTTAGGACAGGTTCTTAAGATAGCAGGTTATCTAAATAAATTTTTATGTGGAATCCTTAATCCATTGGGCCCTCTAGGTCAAATTTTTGCTTATTTTATATTTGAACTCATGTGCATCTGTCTCTAACAGGCACAATTCCATCCAGTACAATCTGAAATTGATTGCTTGTTTTGGGGAACTTTGTCATGAACAGGTCTGTTGGATTGTTGCAGAAAGGACTTCAATATTGTTCAAATTATTACATAAAACTGTTAGATATATTATTTTCTGTGTATCACTATGTATATGTGTGTGCATGTGTATAATAGACTTATATATCGAAAGTTTATTTTATCCATCCAATATGATCACTGCTTGTCTATCTGAAGCGGACTTTCACATCTCTCCTTTGTCCTTTTTTTCCTACTTCATGGGAAATACTGTCGTGTCATTATGTAGATACTTCAGGAATATCTTACCTAGAAAATCAATAAAACACTTCCAGAAGAAAAATAAAAAAATAAACAGTATGTATTTCTTTTGGAATTTTTTGGCCCTCATTTCTGGTACTGTTAACAGTGTGTTCTCTCTTACTGAGATAGGTTTGTTTTGCTCAATGAATTTGTTTCTTTCAGTTAAGCTTAGAGATCTTCAAAATCCAATTTGAACATCACTTATAACATATGAAGGATGTGAAACATAGCTTATAAAACTGTAGACCTGAGGCACTTCTCTCTAGAAAGAATGCTGTATTGGAAAATGTAAATCATGTTTTTCTTTCATCTGCAATATAAAATATGATATTAAAAGATTTTTGTGGTTCAATGATGTATTCTAAGTATATTTTGAAATCCTATTTGGAATTGATCATCTCAAAGCACATATAAACTATTAAGAGTCAGATAGGACTGGGATATCATCATGAGAATGGGGTAGGCTAGTCCAAGTAGACAGTAAAATCTCCCAGCAACATGACATTTTGAACTGTCTCTGATACAGACAAAGATGACAGTAAGAGCAAATGATAAAAACTGTAATAGTAATTGCTACCTTTATTGGGTGCTTCCTATATGTAAGACACTGTTTTAAACATATTAATTCATTTAATACTTAAAACAACCTTTTGAAATGATTATTATGGTTTTTGAAAGAGTAATTTTTCAATTAAGTACTGATATGAAAGCATGGATCTTTCACTTCATTTATGCCTGTCAATTTTTAGAAAGGAAACAAAAACAGTTTTTGGTTTGCTTTTTTTTTTTTACTGATTTATTAAAATCAAACTGCAAATAAGATATAGCTTAGTGTCAAGCTATAGGCACTGAGCCACTGCATAATTTTAGTTATAAAAGGAAGAGTTATCTTTACTTCAGCTTTAATATCTCAGAGAACAATATATAACATTAGTCAATGTATATTTTACAAAAATTGCATCACCAATGCAGTTTAGAAGGAATAATTTATTTTACAAAACTGTACGATAACCAAGAATGGAATATGTAAATTTGAGCGTAGTAGAAACTTTCAAAGTATTCTGGCTATTAAACAATAAAGAAAACACAAAAATGGCAGAGGTTTTGCAGAAGCATTACTAAAGAAACCTGGTAATGCTTATCTGTTTTTTATTGAAGATTTTTTTAATTGAGCATAAAGCTATAAAAGAAGTATACATTTTCTATAATTTCAGAAATATATAAAATTAAACTAAATTATTTTCAATAACAATGCAGTTTATTTATTTTAGTTTTATTCTTAGAATTCACATATCTTTCTTCTTTCATCCCTTTAATGAAATTCTCTCCAGTGGTCTGTTTGACACTGGAAAAATAACTTTATTTTTAAACATTAGATAATAATCCAGAACTAATGTTATCGGCTTAAAAATTCAAAGTAAGTTATAAATGTAAAGTGATATCAAAGATGATTTTTATTTTGTTACACTTTAACTAACGCTTGTACTTATATTCCAATTTGACTAAAACTATTTTCAAATGTAGAATATCATTTACCTTATTCTTTTAATGACACACTTTTTGAAGCTCAAATTTTTAAAATTATTTTCATGTTAGAATGGAAATATGGAATTTGGAAAAGGATAAATGATGTGAAGTCTGTTCAAACATATTAGCAAAGGCATAAAATCCAGTGTTAATTAGAATAAAATAATTGCTTTCTTTAGAAATATTATATGCCTCAAAGTACTTTACATGAATAGAAAATGTCCAATCATTATTTTAAATGATTAATGCACCCAAATATAGAATTGGAGAAATAGAATTTAAACTACAGATTTTCAGTTTATCTTTTCCAAATTTTTCTGATTATATTTCTCTAAATATTAGAAGTTCATATCACTTCTGATTTTCGTTTTATGGTGTTTGGAAAAATAAATAGAGCATTAGAACACTGTAATCCAGTAAAGAAAATGAGTGAAGCATTCTAAACTACAAAACAGGCCATAAGGTGTATTCATGATTTTCTTGAGAATAACACATTCATAAATCAGTTTTTTAATCATTTAAAATATCTCCTTTTTCCTATGTGGCTCTCAGAATTGGTTTGTACTTACAAATCCACAAGAAAACATAGGATTAATTTTTATCATTGGCATAATCAAATATAATTAACTGAAAAGTTTCCAAACTACAGCAGGAAATTTTTATAGTAAAGGGACGAATATGCTTATAATGTTTTGGGTAATAATGTTAAGGAATTCTTTTAGGAATTTTCTAAACTGTTAATTGTATTTTAGATAATTTAAGAAGGATATTTATGATCAGTTTATAGGAGTATACGCCTATTGATTTAAAGCATTCAAGTGTACAATTTAAAACTTATTCTCAGAATCCCAGATGAAGAATGGCAACCCAATATTTGTTATATTATGCATTACTTTGGGAAAGGTATGCTCTGAAAATTATATAAAAGTGATCCTTGAATCTCACACACACAGCTATTTCTTTCACCTCTATGGTACTAGAATCACTGGAGTTTCCAACAATACAATCAAAAATCCAAAATTTCCATTATACATTACCTTTCACATTAGCTTACTGAATTCAATATAATTTCTAAAATTAACTGTTTGAGCCTATTTTAGATGGTTAACTATAATAATTAGTTTTCTTCAAATATGGTTAAAAGTTGCTAAACATGTGTATTTATATTTGTGATACAAGATTTTAAGAATAAGTATGGCTGGACAATTTTAAGTGGGGTGAAAGTAGAGACAATTTGCCCATTAAAATCAGTGTAGAAAGACAAATACAAAGAGTTCTTTAACTAATAAACCAACAAAAATTGAGCCTTATAAAATATGTTTAGAAAAACAGTTGTTCAAGAAAGTTAGTAGAACCCAACTTTATCCACATTTATAATGAAAGTCCTGTATGGGAAAACAGGAATTCCTTGAAATTCTATATCAAAAGAATTTTTACTGAGATTGTTCTATGAATCACAAGATCTTACTAGAGGCAATAAATTCATTTATAATCATACATGTCAGTCAAATAATGACATTTTATAGACTATTTCAATAATCTCCCTTTTCAAATAAAATTATTACTACATATTACAATCATTTATTTCGACCTATATATAAAGTATATGTGTATACTATGCAATGTAATTGTAACATAAATATAATTAGTATCTATTTTCAAATGTTCACAATAATATTCTACTTAGGTGCTATTCATCTCTATTTGTATCAGAAAAATCATCTGTTTTAAAAATCTTTCAATTTTAATTTTTAAACAGCATGTAATGTTCAAATTTTGCCTTCCTGTCTAGTAATTAACTTTTTAATAGTATTTACCACAGCTAAATAGGATACTACTGCCTATTTAATTTTCCATGCATACTCTAGTGGTTGTCATTATCTCAAATAAGTAAATAGAACATTTTAAATGACACTTCTTAAACATTCTTATAAATATTTGATAATAGGGCCTTAGTATTACATCCATCAACACCTGTTGGGACTATCTGTCATTTGAACTAAGACAAATTAATTCTTCCTAAGAACTAATCATTGTCATTAAATCTTCATCAATCACAATAGCATTAGGATGAATTCCTTTGAAAGAATGAGTAAGAGTTTTCTATATCTATGCATTTCAAATTAACATGATCAGAAATATATTATACAATCTTTTCAATGCACACATCTAATATAACACAGTAAATAAGGATCCGAAAGATCATTTCCTAAGCCAGAGACCAGGAGACATTTAACGAAGTACGTGCAATCTTTGTTTATAGACACCTACCAATGAAAATTAACACAACACTATTCATTAAACATTTTACCTAAATGAAACTTTCCTAAAGTTTCTTACTGTAGAACATGAAGTGGTTGTTTGAATTTTAATTGCCAGCATTGGCTTTCTATTCCAGGATTGGAAATATCAAGTAGAGAAGATATTATTTGAGTATCATTAATTTAATGATCTTACCTCCCAAACATCCTTCTAATATCAAGGAGAAGGCCAAAATAATGTTTGCACCCTCTATGCAGATGTATATGTTTAATTGTAGGTCATTAACAAATTGACCTTCACAAAAACTGTTAAGAGCTTCAAGAAAAATCTGTTTTTAATTCAAAACATATTGTTGAAATGTTCCTTAGCAAGAAGTACATCTAAGTAATAATAACGTAAGAGATTATTATAAAATAAGCAATAAAATTTAACACCACTCTTTTCAATAAAAATAGTCTTTTAACTTTTGAAAATACTATTAATATCTACAAACTTTTAACAAAACAGATGAATTTATTACCAGTTAGCAATGACACTACATGGGTGTATAGATTTGTTTCCTTCGTTAGACAAACAATTGTTACTGGACTAGGAGAGAACAGTGAAAAGCTAGGTAATTCCAAACTGCATGTTCTTAAAAGTACTGAATCAGCAGAGATAAATTGTGGCAGTACTGCCTGGGTATGAACTTTCACTTAGGAGGTGATGAGTCCTTTCTCTAAGTAGATCCATTTTTGTCATGTCTGAATGAAAGTAGTTGCCCTCACAGAGCTGTAAATTACTCTGAAGTATTCCCTTTGCAATACATCCCCCACTCTACTCTGTCTTTACTGACAGCCATGTCCTTATTGCCTTATTCTCCCACAACATGAAAAATATCTAAAGATTTTCCTGTATTTCACCTTCTCAAGCTCTTCTGCCTATGCATCCATTAAAGAAACCAATTCTTCTGGATAGAAAAGAGCGAATAAGTGGGAGCAAGACCACAACTGACAAGTTTACAAGGAGCTAAAATGCTGAGCACTAAAGATACAAAACCGAAAAATAAAACAAAGGAAGAAGGACCAAATACTATGCATCTAATAAATAACAAATTTGCTTTTCCAGAGACAGAAGTCACAGGTGGCAAGTGGAACAAGACCTATCTTCTCATTTTAGAATAAAATTTTCACTTTCTGCCCCGAATGTATTATATACATGTGTGTGTACATACATACACATGTACATGTATATATGCATATAACTCTTTTTGGGCAACATGAAAATACAGGTTTCCCATATTAAATATCTTCCCTACTCCCAGTGATCTGAATCACAGAATAAAACACAAAAGTTAATGTATCTAGCATGGAAAGAATGCTCATGGAGGTTAAATCTGCCCACAGATTATAAAATAGTAATAGGCGTAATATACGTATGGCATTATATCTGGTGTTATTAAAAACTTCCCCTCTTTATCAAACATCCAGGATAGACAATAATTGCAGAAACTTTTCAAAATCACTAGTTTTACCAGAACCAATTCACACTTCTGTAATGCATACCAATTTAGTAATTTATGCCAAAGGCCTTGGGTAGAGAGCGAAGAATTTGGATGTCATAAAGTGTTTGCATTGCTAGAATGTCGCTAACTTGTTAGTAAATCACTTCAGATATTACATTGTCATTTTTCAAAAAGGCTTTTCTACCCCATCCAGAGTGCTCTACTGTTGTAAAAACTCATTTTAACAGAAATAGTAATCGACTAACTAGAAAACAGTATTTTCTTCAGCTTCAGAGGAACAAGCACAAATAATATATTTACATAATCACGTGTAAAGTTTGCTTTGGCCCGAATGAATATGTGACAGATGCAAAATTCCTCTCAATACATGTCCGTTGCCATAGTCACCACAATCATTATCACTAATGTTATTATCATCATCATCATCATCATCACCAAACATATCACTGGAACATTGGAGCATTTTTCTTTCCCCCCTACTCCTCTTTCTTAAACCCCTTACCTCTCTCCCTCCTTGCATTGCCTCCAGTCTTTTCAGATTCAAACCCTGAAAGTAAAAAAAATATATATATATACATATATATAATTTATTGTTTATTATTTGGGCTAGGAAGTAAGAAATAATTAGCACTAGTAAAATTTGAAATAAAATAAAAAAACATTTGGTAAAGAAAATCTGATGAATATCTCAAATATGTCAATATCCGTGTATGAGAAATTCTTCAGTGGTGTGACCAATAAAATTTCATCTAAATCTTAGGATTCCAGTAAAAATAAGTTATAATACATCTGTATCAGCAATGATTTCCTAACTTTTGGTGAAATTACAATTTAAAAGGTGTCTAAGATTGAAGTAGTACCTATAGTGTATACTCTGATAGTCGACTTCTCTGCTACTAAACTATATACCTGGAACACTTCGGGGTCCAAATACAAGTAAGGTTGATAAAAAGCAGCAGCGGTGGTGTGCCCTGGTAGAGCAATGGATTTCTTAGCTGCCTTTGGTTGACATTGCAAGTACATGTCCCAGGGACCCAGGTTCAAGATTTGGGGACAGAATGAAAGCCGAGGTGAACAACTAAATACAATGAATGGAACGCTTCTTCCTCATCTGTCTTCCTTCATACCTGTCTCTACTCGCTTTCATTCCTGCCTGCACTTTCTCTTAAACAGAAAAAGAGCAGCTTTTGCTGTAGACATAATTATGCAAGAAGTATTCAGTATTTGTATCTCCAACAAGTACTTTTCCCCTCTTCTATTATCACTTTCTTCTACCCTAAAAGGGGAGTCATTCATTTTAATTTCTCCATAAACACCATGCTTGATTAATTGGAAGAGGTCATTTTTTTTTTCAGCAGGCCTGTTGCAAAGTGGCAAAAGAAAGAAAACCTGTGCTAGCAATAAATTTCTTCGCTGCAAATATTGCATTTTAAAAAGAAAAATAAAAGAATATTTTTTTCACTAAACACAGCAAAAGTTTTAATTCTTATTTGTTTCCCTACTGCAAAAAATTTTAATGCTAAGGTGCAGTAATGAAAATTGCAAAAGTGTGGACAAACTAAACTCGTCAAATAAAAGGCAGAGAACTGGAATGTTGGTGGCAAACTTCATTTATTATATTACATGTTGATTTACAATTATGTATAGCTTAAGCCTATATAAACTTATAATTCAATGATTGTTCCATAAATTAATTTTTAAAAAATGCACAGGCATGCCCTGGTAGAGTAGCGGTTATATCAATCGCCTTCAAAGGAGTGCAGGTCATCTACCCCTGGGTTTGAGTCCTGGGTCCTAGGGGAAGTAGCCAGTATAAATAACTAATTTAACAAATAAAATAAATTTTCCTTCCTCCTCTATCTTCCTTCCTCACCTATTTGACTTCATTCCTGCCTGTACCTTTCCAAAAATAAAGCAGATGACTGAGGATTTAAAAAACAAAACAAAACTGTATGTTGCTAAAAAGGGAGTCACTTAAACTAAAGAGACCAATATAAACTTAAATCATAGGAAATGATAGCAAGCAATGAAAAACCTTAAAAAGGTAGGAATCTCTGTACGCAGATGAAATAAAAATAGACTTTTAGCCAAGAAGGCTACAAAAGACAAGAGTGATCATTATATAATGATAAAGGGATTAATACAATAGGAAGGCATGCCACTTTTTAATATATATGGACAAAACTAAGTAATACCCAAATATATCAAGCAAATATTAACAGACTGAAAAGAAGATATTGACAGCAATTTAATAGTAAGAGACTTTAGCACCTCATATATAATACTGGACAATCATACAGACAGAAAATGAATAAAGATACAATGGATTTTCATTACAAATTAAAGAAGATGGACTTAATAGATATCTAAAGAGCATTTCACCCCTTAGCATAGACTACATATTTTTTAAGTGATCATATGTTGAAACACAAAAGATGAATCACAAACAAACAATAAATAAATAATATAAATAAAAAAATCTCTCCAACAGTAAAAGCCTAAGAGCAGATGGTTTCACCAGTAAATTCTACCAGACTTTCAAATAGTTAATACCAAATCATCTCAAATACCACCCCCCCAGCAACTGAAGAGGATAGGAAACTTTCATACACTATATATAATACCAATATTATCCTGATTCCAAAACCAGACAGGGATATGACCATTAAGGAAAATTGTGGACCAATATACATAACAAATATTGATGCAGAATTTCTCAACCAAATACTAGCAAACTGAATTCAACAACTCATTAAAAGAGCCATACACCACAATCAAGTAGGAATTATTCCAGGGATAAAAGTGTGGTTTGACATATGCAAATAAGTATATATGATACACCAAATCTATAAAATGATTTCATATGATCACCTCAATGAACATAGAAAAAATATTTGTAAGTTTTAATAGCCTTTTAGGTGAAAAGGCTGTCAAAGTGGGTATAGGCATAATGTACTTCAACATGATAGAGCCTCTCTATGACAATAAACTATAGCCAAATTCATACTCACTGGAGAAAAACAGAAAATTTTTGCTCTAAGATTAGTAACAAGGTAAGGATATCTACTTTCTTCACTATCATGCACCATAGTGTCAGAAGTCCTTTTCAGTGCAATTAAGTAAGAAAAAAGCATGACAAATATCCAAAATGAAAAGGAAAATGTGAAGCTATCATTATTTGCAGACGGTAGGATAGTAGAGAAAACATAAATAATTTCCATAAAATGCTAAATAGAAATAATAAATGAATAAAGTAGAGTAGTAGGCTACAATATGAATATACAAAAATCTGTTGCATCTATATTCAAATGACAAGCAGAAAGAAAACTCAATAAACAAGCAATTATAATAACATCAAAAATAATGAAATGCCTCGAAATCATATTAAACAAGAAAATTGAAAAACCTGTACTTAGAAAACTACAAGACAATGTTCAAAGATTTAGAAGACACAAAGCAGTGGAAAGATAGTCCATACTCATGGATTAGAAATATTAGCAACGTTAAGATGTCCAAATTAACTAAACCAATATATAAATTCAAAGTAATTCCATTACAATTCCAAAGACGTACTTCACAGAAATCAAACTAATAAAATAGACCCCAAATAGAAAAGAAAAAATATCCTGAGAAAAAGAACAAATATGAAGGCACCATATTCAACAACTTCAAACTATACTACAAAGCAGCAGTAGTTAAATCAGCATGGTATTGGAATTAAAACACACACACACACACACACACACACACACACACACACACACATATCAATGGAGCTGAATTGAGAGTCCAGAAATGAACCTATACCTATATAGAAAACTGTTTTATGACATTGAGCCAGAAAATATAAGGATAAGGAACAAGAACAATTCTTTAATAAATGGTGTTGGGAAAACTCACCAATCACTAGACCACTATGTAAAACCATACACAAAGACCATTTCAAAATGAGTGAAAGACTTACATGTAGGATTAGAAAATATGAAGGACATAGAAGAAAACAGGTAATATGTTCTATGACATTGAACATAAAGACATCTGAGATCAGGTGTGCCCTCCTGACTAGCAGTTAAGTCTATGGGGTGCAGTCCACATATATCCCAGGGACTAGGTTTTGGGCACTGAGGCCATGAGGAGCAGCAAAATAAACAACTAAATAAAAATAAAAGTGCTTCTTCCTTTTTTCTCTTCTGTCTGCCTGCCGGCCTACTCATCTTCATTACTGTCTGTGGTCTTTCCTTTAAAGAGAGAGAGAGAGAGAGAGAGAGAGAGAGAGAGAGAGAGAGAGAGAGAGAGAGAGAGAGAGAGAGAGAGAGAGAGAGATGTCCTACATTTCTTGTTACTTGAGAAATGAAAATCAACTGCAAAATGTGGTATCACCTCATATTCCTAAAAAATAATATTATCCAAAAACTATAGTAGAAAAATCAAGTATTGGGAAGGATGTAGAAAAAAGAGAATCCTACACATTATCAGTCAGGGTGTAAATAGATGCAACCATTAGGGAAAGTAATATGGCGATTCCTTAAAACATTAAAAGTAGAAGTTCCATGATTTCATATCTTACTTCTAAGTTTCTACCTAAAGCTACAAAAACAGTAATTTACAGAGATAAATGCACTCCCATGAACAGTAGCCGAAAATAGCTTAAGTTTCTATCGAAGATGAATAACTATAAAAGATACAGTGTAGATGGAATACTATTCAATAGAATAATATTCAACCATTAAAAAAGATGAAATCCTACCATTTAAAACTACATGAATTGAACTAGAGGGAATTATTCTTAGTGACATCACTAGAAGACATTGTATGATTTCACTCATGTGTGATATGTAGCAAACAGAAATAGACTTTTCCTTTATAGAACCAAATTAGTGATTACCAGAAGTGAAGAGGTTGACGGTTAGTAAATCAGTTAAAAGGAATCAATTATATAGTGAAAGATAAAATTGGACTGTTTTAAATAAATGAATAAATAACGCTAAATATAACATATTATAAGTTAATTTAAGATGATGCACACCTTAAATCATGTACTATGGCAGTCTTCACTCAAAATTTATATATGTGTGTGTATAAAGATAGAAAGCTAAAAATATGTATAAATACTGAAAAATTCACATAAATTCTGGATACAACCTATATTTTCCAATGAAATATTCATGGAAATCTAAAAAAAGAAATTTATTAGAAATGTGATGGCACAATACTTTGCTGCTGTCTTTACCTTCCCTCATTTTTTTACCTTCTATTTTCTCTTCACTCTCTCAATCACATCAACTATTTAACAGTACATACTTATACTATGGACCAGGCATCATCATAGATATTGATAATCAATAGTCCTCAAAAGTTAGATGATCATTGACTATACACACAAAGGTGAAGATAAAAGTTTAGGAGAATGATGTCAGGTACATAAAATCTTCTCTGAGAATAAGATCAGAAAGATCATTTAACCTAGAAATGGGTTTGTGCATAAAAGACCACAGAGAAGGATCACTCTTAATAGTCTTAGTCTAAGTAGGGATGAGGAAAAATAAGTCATACTCTAAAAACACGATTACTCAAAGTGGTGGTTGCATCCATGCATGTCATTAGACATGCATACTGACAGGTTTCATCCAAAACCTAAATAAGCAAAATTACACTTTTGCAAAATTTCCAGGTGATATCTATGTATATATATCTATATACATACACACACACATACATATCACTTTTTTTTTTTTAACCTCAGCATAATGCTTTACGATAAGAGGTAAAAAAAAACAAAAAACAAGTGGATAGTTCAGTTGGCATATGTGTGAACAGGGCAAAACAAAGAATGGTGGAAAATGTAGGCCGAAAAACAAACTAAAAATGTGAATTCTATTAAGAGTAGGAGTTGGACTTATTCTTTAAGCAAATGCTTACGTTGAAAGCGGGTTTTGAAAATTGGGGGTAAATTTTTTAAATGCCAAGGAAGCAGAAATGATGACACGTATTCTCACCATGTAGTCTATACCTGCTTTTTTTCTTAAGGAACACTATCAGAGGGAAATTGGAAACAATGCAAATAAATATCAGTAATTACCTTTATTGTAAATATTTTGACATCTCTAAATTATTTCATACAGCATTATAAAAGGCAATTTAATATTTTCTACATCATCATTAATATTTTAAGTCAAAATATCTCTCTACCTCTGATGAAAATCTGAAGAGTACATAAACTATTTTCTGCATTGTCTGCATTCTAATTCAACTAGTAAGAAAACTGGCCTGTAAGAAAGTTATGCTAGACTTAAGTACTATATTTATTTATTATTTATTTTAAATTGAAGAAAGAATTGTTACTTTTTGTTGCTATGTTAAGCTGTACATTTGCACTATAGTAACTAATTAAGTGTTTAGAGTTATAAGGAAAGCAATCACAGCATAACTTTATAATTTGGAGACAGGATTTATGTTTACAAAATTTAAAGGTTTTACATTTTTTCTCTCACATATAAACCTCAATATTTAGTAGTCTAGGAATATAAATAAACATAAATATTAAATAAGATCATATTATTTCTTAAAATAGATGTATTTGTTGGCTCTAGAAAAGATTGCAAAATCTATCTGGCAAAACATTTATTCTTGAAAATAAATGGTAGCATGGTTTCCAAATGTACACAATTATTTACACTTACATAAGACATTTCAAAATATACATACATAATATTTATACATATATGTATGTGTGTGCATATATATATATATTTACATCTACATAAATAAAACAAGATGTCTTCTGGTGGAATAGTGGTTGGGTTCACCACCTTGGTCCAGTCGAGTGCAGTTACATACATCCTGAGGACCCAGGTTCACTTACTGGAGACAGGGATGAGGGGTGACTGAGATGAGCAACTAATTAAAAATAGAGAGCTTCTTCCTGCCCCTTGTCCTGCCTGCTTGCCTGCTTGCCTGCTTGCCTGCTTGCCTTCGTTCCTGCCTGCATCTTTCCTTAAAAATTAATTCTCAAAATATTACATTTCTCTAATCTAACAATGTAAACTAAAAATGAATTCTAAAATGCCACTCATTCTCCTAAATACTAGAATATGGGAAAGAGTAGAATGGGATGCTTTTGAATTCAGTCTGATATGGGTTTAATTCTTTTATTTGCCAGCTTCTTATGCATATTTTCTAATACTCAGATCTGTCAACTGCAATTTATTATTCATAAATATTCATAAATATAGTAGCAATATCAAGTGATCGCTATGAAGATAAAATGAGATTATATGGCAATACCTTAGCAAAGGGCTAGGCCCAGTGTATCTCAAAGTAGTAATTACTATCTTATTTCTTCTCTATTTATTCTTTCTCCAATTCTTGTTCTAATTTATGTTTATAGCATGATTAAACTACATATATGTCTACATATAAGATCAATTTGAACACAATAAGCTAAAAATGTCTTAAAATATTTCTCATTTGATGATCATGATCAACTTTTTGAGATAGTTGTTTCCATAAAATTTTAAGGGAAAATGGAACATTATTTCTTTGATTTTTCTGTTTCCTATTTTTCCTTCTATCCAAATTAAATATTAAATATTAAATGGTTTGTATTGTCCTATATGCCAGCTAATTATACTATATTCATGTTTAAAGTCTTTTTCTTCTTTGGTGATTCATTTTATACATTTTCTGTTGCTGCATCTTCAGGTGTCAGGACTTAAAGCATACCTTCTTGGATAGAATAGAGGGTGTGAACTCGCCAGTGTGTGTGTGTGTGTGTGTGTGTGTGTGTGTGTGTATTAAAAAGTGTTCTCCATATGCTAAAAGGACCTTAGACAAGAATATGTTTTAATGGAGATAGCAACTTACCTAGAGTTTAGTGAGATTGACTAGAATTCTTGCCTTACAATCTGGGAGATATGAGCCTTCAAGTTAGAGGTTTAGGCGGCTAGAGTGGGGAAAGCTTGAGGGGAAGTTCCACATGTGAATCCAGCTTCTGCTAGAAAACTACTATAGACTTGTTTTGTTGACTCAACGTAAGTCACTTTGCTATGAAAGATCAAATCTCATATTCCTCAGTTAATCAGGCAATATTTCATGCAAGGATATTTTCAAAATAAATATGAATTTAAATTCCCAATATGTTCATAAATTCATATCTAGACAAAAATATATATTATATATAATACAGTATGTACATAAATACAGAATTGCATGTATAGACATAGATGTAAATATATAATCACAATTTTAGCATTTTAAATTAAAAATAGTTATTTTTATATGTTGTGGAATCCACTAAAATGTATAATGAGATAAATCAGAATATAATAAATGTTTTAAGTTTTTCAATGACACAGCCTGACTCTCAAAAAATCTTGAAGTAAACAACAACATAACATGATAAATATATATGTCTATATGTATATACATCCATGTATATATGTGTATATATATGCATTTATATTGGTCAACTCAAAATTGATACAAGATTTACAAAATTTTTATTCATGTAAATACCCATTTCATTTTTCTTAAAAATATGTAGGTATAATATTTATCCAGTGTAGCTTAAAAAGCATATTTAATAGTTCTCTCCCTCTTTATATTTCTCACTAGAAAGTATACAATTACTTATATTGATATAAATTAAACCAATGAGACTAAATCAAAATGTTATAGATTGTAGGTAGAAAAAAAATAACCCCAAGGTAAATGTTCTGGAGTGTGCTACATTAAGATAGCTTAATAAAGTATTAGGGAGGAAAATACATATTAACTTAAGAAAAAATAATTCCTTACTAAAATCTGTCTTGCTGAATTATGTTCAGACATCTGTGTAAACAATCTTAGTAACTATATTAGGGTGTGAGTTTATCTCTCTAACATATACATATATATATATATATATATATATATATATATATATGGGAGAGATTTTGTTTCATAATGGTTTAAAACTTTTCCACAATTCTGTCATAATCATATGAAGATTTGCCCCACTTTGTACACAAAATGTTATATAGTATCCAGTGACCCTATATTTGGTAAACATATTTCTCCTCTATAGAAAATTGTATAGATATTTCATTTCTAATACTGTAGAAACTTTATTGTGAATATTTTTCTTAAAGATAAAATTTATAATTATTTACCTGGATAAAATCAGAAGTAGTTTATAGAGACCTTAAGTAACTATGTGACTCCTTCCATTTAGTTTCAGCTATGAAGAAACAAGAAAGCACTAGAAGGAAACTCTTTTAAACTCTTCATGTGACAGATGAAGGGACCTGTAGCAGGAGACTTAACTTATAAGCAGCAGATTCAGGGCTCAAAATGTCCCCTGGGTTATGAATTCAATACTTTCTTTTACCAAATTGTTTTAAAAATTCTATTATAAATCATTGTCTTAAAACCTGCATAACTTATGGAGGATTTCTTAACTGTTTTATGTCCTTGGTCCAACAGCTATAAAATTGGACATTTTGTAAGAATAAATGAATCCATGTAAAACACAGCTCATGCCTATGTCATAATTTACTGTAATATGTACTGATTTGTATTAGTAGCTTAAGATGTTGCTGTTCTTGTTAGTGCTGTACAGATGAAAAGGTAATCACTACAGTTCTAAAAATAACTGATATTTGAGGGTGTTATGTGTCAAAATTTGCTACAAGGATTTTATCTTTATTAATTCAATCCTTATAATAATCTTATTGCATATTATAACCAAATAGTTCTTCCTATCTTGGACTGAAATGAAAATGACCTTTTAGTTGTTCAGGTGTTTTGAATTGATTTCTTTAGGCAAATGAGATGTGACACCTTAGTCTTGCTATTGTTAGCTTCCCTTTACAGTTAAGTAAATGGACCTGAAGAATGAGGAGTGTAAAATATGCCTCGCCTCACTGTGTGTGGGCACTACATTTCTTCTTAAACAAGAGCCTCATATAGGGGGAAAAATAGCACATTATTGAAAGAGAAGGACAATGCTCAATTCTGAGGTTTCATTAATTTATCAAAAATGATGTAGGTTATGGAAGATTGAGGATGTTGTGCTATATGCTGTCTGTAGAGATTTAAAATCTACTATTTGTGCTAAGTTTTAATTTTAAGATATGAAGATTTGTTCCCTTATAGATTCCTGCTATGCATCTTTCTTCTATGGTTTCTCAGTGAAACAGATGAAACTACTCAAGAAGATAAGAAATCCCAATGAGTTTGATTACAGCTTGATATACCTATTGTCAACATTGTTCGATTTCTAAATTTTGATTTTCTTAATTTGGCTAGCTGCTTTTTTTCCTATCAGCTTGCTGCACAGACTAAATTCAGTGCTGTTTCAATTACGTTGCTGATGAAGTCTTTAGTTGTTTGTGTATATGGATTTCTAACTTTAGCTTATTCGGAATTTTTTTTATAGAGTTAATATTGATATGATTACCTAGAGTCATATCTTTATAGAATAGACCAGAAAGTTTGCCAAATTTGCTTAATCTATGTAAAAAATTAAATAATTCAGTCTTTCATATTTCTAGTCTTCCATAAGCAGTTTAAATATTTCCTGTGATTATTTAATCCCTTTTATTAGCCAGTACATTAGGAAAACTCTTCTAACACAAAGTGGAAATACACTATATTTATTTTCTATGTCAGAGAGAGATTTGTAGTACACATGTTTGAAAACCCAAAGTTCATCAGCTTTTGGGCTAAAATATATCTAAAGACAAAGAATATCAAACATCAAAATTCAGCAAACTTTTTTTTTTAATCTTTCCTTACAAAGATAGTCATTCAAATCATTTCTGAAACTCCATGTGTTGATATCTGTGACTCATTCCCTGGAAGTATTGAATTCTTCATCTTTTTAAAAAACAAAATATGTCAAGATATTACTTGCAGGAACTTCATTATTCTTTCTTGCCATGCTCTGATGTCCTACAAATGAAAAGTCTTTCTGTATTCCCTAAATAATATTATAGCTAGCTCATAGGGTACTTTTAATATGTACATAAGCCTATAACAGAAATAGTGCATATTTGTTGGTTGTTAATAAAAAGCACTATACTTCACACTACATGTGGGTTTTTAATTTCTCATAATTATACTATTGCAGATGTCATTATTAATTCTCATCCTATCATAGGGGAATTAAAGCAAGGAGAGGTTAATTAACTTGCCTACAGAGACACAACTGGACAGAGGAAGAGTTAAATATTGAACCCAGATTAACCGATTATAGAGATTTTTTGCAACCGTTAATATAAAACCTCTAAATGTAACTATTACTTTATGTCTTATAGTGTATTGAGATAAACACCTAACAAATTAGATAAATGTTTAATAAATGAATGACTGAGTAAATCATTTGGTAAGTAAACCTAATTCCAGAATTATACTAAAATTCACCCAAACCATGTCACTTTTACGTATTGAAATAAATGCAAGGTAATAAATTCTGGGTTTTGAATCCATGTAGGACTTGAAATAACGATGAAAAAAAAGTTAAAGTAAGCACAATTGGATTCCAGAGTTCCTGATTTCTTGGAAAGAAATGTGAAATTCAATTGAAATATTTCCTCAGGCAGACAAAGATTAAAAGAAAATTAATGTTACTATGTGGGCACAAATAACATTTCACAGAATTTGTCTGTGATTGTCGTTGCTCTAGGCTAACTAAAATATTAAACAAGTACAGCCCTTCCATGACTCCAGTTTTCTGGCATATTGCTTAAGTTAAATTCTCTCTGCTCCAGGCACTGGGAGTTCTCATATTTCATAAGCTTAGACACAATGACATTCGTCCTAAAAACTGGTGCTTTTCCAGGACCTCTGATGTTCATAGCTGAGTGATCATTAGTGATTGCATCTTTTCTTTTCAGATAGGAAACTAATCAATAACTTAGAATTTCTAACACTTCATGCAATAGTATTTCTGACAATCTCTAATTGTTAATCTGATTGTTAAACAGGAAGTTAAAGAAACAGTTTCAGAAAACAAGTTACTCTAAGTATTGTCAATGAAAAACACATTGCTTTAGACTTCTCAAGATAACTTTAAATTTGACAAATATATTGACAAGATTTGTACCTAGTAACTGGAATGTGGCACGTGAAATATTTAGAAAATTAATTATTGGTAATATTAAGCTAATGCAATCATATCTAGTAAACTAATTTATGATTATTAAAGTTAAATAAACAAATATCCATAATTTTATTTATAAGTTTAAGAGTTCAGCATTGTCTTAGCACACCGCAGCTTTCACAACAGCAAGGAAACTGTGACATATTTATCTTTGAAATGCCTGAGCACAAGCATGTAGCAAAGATTTTATGAGAAAATATTGTTAATTTAAAAATATCCCTTAGATCACAATTCTTTACTGGCAATTGTCCCCAAAATGATACTCCAGGATCATGTAAGTTTAGAAATGCAAAAGATTCTATTAAATAAATAACAGATTACATGAGAATTTCTCACAGAGTACTTATTTAGGTTTATAATTTTTCAAAAATTTGAAAAGTTCAATTCAGAAAAACTGGAATATATTATAAATTGCGAACCTCATTTTATAAAATGCTGAAGACAAATATTCAATGGGTTTTTTATGTTGATTCTAACATTGTCTTCTTAAAGACAATGAAAATCTAAGAGAAGACAGAAAATGCTACTGTTTAGCTTTTTCTTCTACCTGCTTTACTGGTTCATGTCCTGTCCATGTTCTGTTAATGTTCTTTCCTATGTCTTGGACGTTTCTCTCATGTAGTCTGCATTAAGATCTATTTCCATTGATCAATTCTGCAATTCTTCAAAATTTCCTTTAAATAACAAGTCTTTTTGTTTGGTAATGATATTATTCAAGGGGCTCTGGAAAATATCTATTGCTACTTATTGACCAGAATGGGTATCAAACTCTACTTGACACCCACTGATGCTGTCCTTTTTTCAGCTTTGTCTCAGTTTCTCTGGTCAACAGTGTTTAAATTACCTGTGTTCCCTGCTTTATTGAAGTGATGGGAGGAATTATATGCTTTTTGCATTGGGGAAAATAAAAGATTTCTCTTTATGAGTTAAAAATGTTTATAAAACCCCACCATTATTGTATAATTCTATTTTATTAAATGTGTACCAGTATTAAACACCATTGAGAATTGCCACAGCCAAGGCTCTGACTACACATTTCACAGCAGTCATGTGTTTCATGTGCTGAGCAACAACTAACTATATGCCAGCCTCTTCTAGAGTCTGGGGGAATAGTCAGGAAAAAAAACAGGCAGCAATTCTGACCCTCTTGGAAAGAATAATCAGTGATTATTCTTGTATCATTTTGTGTTAATATCTTATACATGTGTGCATTTATAAATAATATTACTTTGATATTTCACTGAAAACAATATATTGGATTCCTACTTATGTTGATATGAGAAGACGAAATATTTAAATTTTTTCTCAATATTCAATTTTGAGTTCAGAGAACAATGACAGTATTCAACTGATTTCTACTACAGCAAGATCTGTGTGAGGATATTTTTAACTGTTTCTTTGATCGTTGTATCCCCATAATGTTTACTTTGGCATATTTTTAGGCACTTAATAAAAGCTCAAGTAAGCATTTAGAGGTTAATTAGAAATAGAATGCTCCTGTACATTATATTGAGTCTTCGAAAAGAAAATATAAGGTGTTTTTCTCTTGTCAATTACTTGCTTTTCAAATCTTTGTAGAGTACTGTGCTGTCTATACATTTTAAGTAAAATACTGTGTGTTTTTTTATTTTTTATTTTAGCAAACAACTACTCTTGACAGCATGCCTAAGACTCTTAAAAAAGCTTTTAATTCTGTGGATGTTTGTGTGCATGCTTTGATGATATAAAGAAATTAATTATTTTAATTATTAAAATGATTTAAACCAAAATCCACCATCCTTTTCCTAATACTCACAGAAAGGCTCTTTCTTCATTATTAGTATGTCATAAAAAGTAGCTTTCTCCGAAGCAGTCTTTTGGGAGAATGGAATTTCAAGTACAATTATGTCTATATGCTGTATTCGAAAGTAACAATCTTTTAAGTAGATTTATCTCCTCATTCCTCAGTGTCTTTCACTCTTAGTTATGTCACTTCTTGTAAGAGGGAAACCAGAAAAAACTATCTCCTCCCAAATCAGGTGAACTCTAGCACATGTATCCACATATAGTTTTATAAAAAGAGATTTCGGTAACGTCATTTTAACTAATGAAGTTTAAGGGAATCCTAAATATATTGGTTTGGGGTTTGAAAGAACCATCATTCTATAAAGAGAAACATTAGTCCATATAGTTAAAAGAAACTTCCCAAAGAGAAATAAATACTATAACAGAGGCTTTCCATTGTAAGTACCACCTTGCCACAAGATGTGCCTAAAGCACATTCCAGGTATATTTTCAGACAGCTCATTAGCTTTCCTAAAGCTTTCTTTGAATCTGTATTGCTAACAATGTCTCACAGATGATATTTAGAGTTGCTATTTGCAACTAACAATGCTCACTTGTTTTTTAGTTTCTCAATGTTCGTTCAAACTTTTCATCCAAAGTTTTTTCAAACTCACGGAGATCTTTACTCACTTGAGCCTACTACTTTCTCACTGTTTCTCAGTCATTTCTTACTTTTTCAACTGATTCCAAAGCCCATAATTATCTAGCTGATGCAAAAACCTTTCAATATTTTTTTTTTATCCTCTACACCTCTGCTATACTTCCCTAGCAAAGCCTAAACTCTGAATGTTGCCCACTTAGTAAGGATGTGTTACTGAAGAAAAACAGTATCCTGTTTAAATGTGCATTCACAAATTTGAAATCCGCTTTCAGAATTTTCTCAAAATCAGAACATTTCCTACTTCAGAGTTTTTGCATCTCCTACTTCCTTCTTATAATGATCTCCTCCCCACCACCCCCATGATTTTCACAAGAATGTAGAGTTATCGCATCACCCTATTCAAGTTTTCTGCTTGACATGGTTACCAGAAGGGAAGATCAATGTGGTAATTGGGTTAAGAGGATCAAAGGTATCGTGGTGGATAGTAACTGGATTTTTGGTGGTGATAATAAATACATTTTATATAGATGTTGAATTGCAATGCTCTATACTTGAGTGTTTTAAATTATATACTTCAGTAAATCCAGGACAATAAGCAGCATGGCTGTCTGATAAAATTTTATATTCTCAGGATCTTGTTTTTAGGAGTTTTTTTTAACAAGTTTAGGAGGTTTTGAGTCAACTGAATAAATAAAATTCTACAATTCTTGTAAAACAGGTATTTATTTATAAGATAGACTTTAATATTTCTAATTCACCTTCATTCAGAAGAAAATTGAAGTGAATAAATTGTTTCTTTTCTCTCATTGACATTGGGCACATGACATAAACCTCTGAGATCTCTTTTCTTTCTCAGAAAATTAGAAAATTGAAATAGTCTTGAAAATATTTTTTATCTCAAAATCTTGGAATCTTCTGTTTCTGGAAATCAAATATTTTAATCTTTTAATGTTAATATTTGAACTTTAATATCTAACTTTTAAATGCTATCAAAGCAATATTGTATCAACATTTTGCAGAAATAAAGTACACATAACTGTAGCTCAATATCTGTACATAAGACATTAATTGTATATAATACACTTATATATAATATACAGTATATTAATTCTAGTGTATATAATGCATTATATATACACTAATATATGATACATTATATATAATATCATGTGTGTATAATACATTAATACATTCTATATACACTATATAATATATACCACATTAACTTTTCCACAATCATTTCAACTCAGGAATGGCTTTGATAGTGGTAGTCTTTGTCTACTTTCAACTCAGTGGTCTTTAAAATCTCCCTCAACTATTCCAAACAGTTCTCCAAATATTAAACAAACAAGTGCCAGGATAAGAGTGTGTTATTTAAACTTCTCTATAGATATTTTATATTTTTATTAATTACCTTGTAAATTGGCATAGCTTTAAATATATCCTTTTAAAGTTTCTACTTTTAAATGCAGTATTCATAATGTACCACTCTGTATTATTGGAACCACTCAGTTGAAAACCCAATATTAAACAAGTAAATCAGCTTGTGTCAAAATCCACTGCAGGAGATCTTACTTTATTAAATGTGTTTATTTCTGTCATTATTAATTTCTAGAAACAGAAAAACAGAACAGTTAAATGAATGTGTGGTCTCAAACTGTAAGTCAGAAAATGTACCATTGCATAATTTTTCATCTGACGGAAAAACATTCTCTGATTTTGACAGATCAGTATTCCATAATGTAATTTAATCTTCTCAAACCAAAATAATGGCCTGAAAAAAAGTGACCATTTTTGTTTCCCTATAGAATTTACTCTAACTGCATTTGCATCACGAATTTCTGGAAATTGAATCCCTCTTGAAAATCTACAAACATTAAGAATAAAATGTTACATGTATTGGGGGTATATTTGTGTCCTCTATATCTGGTATTAATATCTTTCAAAAGTCAGATGAGGCTTTAAATACATAATTTGCAATAATCAGATTTCCACTCAATCTAGTATAGTTTTTTTTTTTTTTTATTAAGAAAGAGCTAACTAAACAAATTCAATGGCTTCATATGGCGAGAATTAGCTAAGATGTGCCAGTTGGGAAGATATTTTTCAAAATTAAATACTGTTTATTAACTCTACTAATATTATTTTATTATATATTCACTTGAAAGTGTAGCCATGGCAACAATAAGCACCATTCCTCATGAAATAGCATTCTGATCCCAGCTTGAAGGTGGAGGCTTATCTTATGTCAGAGAACTGATCACAAACTGTACTCATTAGTCTTAAACACTTTAAACTACTTTGTAGCTTCTTCAACTGATTTGGAAACTGTAAGAAACTTAAATACATCCTAGAGATTCACTTCTTAATTACTGTGTCCCATCATCAATAATGTTGTGTTTACCTTAAAAGGGAAGGAAATGACATAAACTTAATATAGCGATGTTTATGCCAGAATTATGCTATCCACCTGCTAATAGTCATGTAAATTGCCTAGCAACCCCTCATCTTTATTATCTGAATTATCAACCCATTCAACAAGTACTGTTTTAAATACTTTCTATGTACTAGGCCCTATGTTATATGCTGGACCAAAATAGACAAGATATACTTCTAGAAGTGTTTAAATTAAATTATTTTATAAGTATATAATTTTACACGAAGATTTATATAATGTTACCCTTAAAAAACAGCTTAAGAAAAATCGTTCAACCTACCTTATTTTGTTTGTGAGGAAACTGAGCCTTATAGATAAGGAATATGAAATCTCAGGAATACAGAGTAAATGAAGGTCCATAGTGAATAGTGCCAGCATTTGTCTTACTTGGGCACATGTCCAGAAGAATAATTACCTATTCACTTGTGCTTCTTAAAATGTTCCTTTTCTTTTCTTATTCTTTTACTATGTTCTGTTTATTCATTCAGTGTGATGAGGCTGACCTATCTGTGAGAGTTACACTTTTCAGTTTGCCCTTTTCTGAGTCACCTTCATTTTCAGATTCTTTAATTTTTGTCTGACACCATAGGAACAATCTTGGCTGAGAAGGAGGCCAGGTGAATCCCTAAGGTTTAGTGCTCTGTGGTTCATTTCTCTTCTGTCACTAACTGTGAGACCATTTGGCAACAGTTGACTCAGAGCCTTAAGATAATTAGTTCTTCCTCAGAATGGCATGGTTTTTAAGGAGTGTAAGTCAACATTTGTTTCAAAACTCAAATCTATCATTTGCAGAATGTGACCTATTTTGTTTTTTTGATGTTTTGGAAAATAGGTTTGTATAACTATGTCCTCAACAAAGCGGCTGCTTTACTTTTTCTGAATTATTCCTGAAACTGTCCCATTCACCTCTTGTTTTAATTGAAGAGAACCAAAAAATCTTGACTAAAAGCATAAAATTTAATAAAGCAGTTATAAAATATATAATTTAAGTGGATAAAATGTTTAATGCAGTAATTACAGACTATAGAACTTTATTATATGTGTATATATAATATAATTAACACCTAGCATTTGAAATAAATTACTAAATATTAAATCTTTATTTTCCTAATATTATAACTCAGTAATATGAATATAGGAAGCCATATTCCAATTAGTTATAAAAAAGCTGAATACAAGGTGGTGTATGTGAATAGTTGAAAATTATAATTTCCATATATATGTGTATCAGATAGTAACTAACTACAATTAACTTAAAATATCTATTAATAAATACAATAAAATTCATCAAGGATCTTGTTTAAGCATTCAAAATAATTAGGTCAACTCTTGTTTTGTTGTTTTTAATTTATAGATTAGACAGAATTCAAATCCGTATGGAACATTAGAAAATAAACAAGCTATGATATTATGATTTATAATAGACATGTTTTGAGATTGTCTTCTTTTGCAATTCCTGGCACACAACTTATAACAACCCCAAAATTTCCTAACACCAAAGATATCACCTTATTTTCCAAGATTGTGGGAAATAATTTGCTGCTTAATAGTCAAAGAGATGGTCCTTCATGGTAGAAAATAAGAAAACCAATTTCTTAGGTATAGAATTCAAAGCCCTTGCAAACTTAGTTCATAACACTGGTATAGTTAACATTATGATGACAGCTATATTATATCAAATAGCATTGTTATTATACTCATTGTATAATTATATATACAATTGTGCTACATTGCCTCACACCAAAGGATTCAATATTTCCCAATATCTTATACATTAAGACTCTCTCTGTTCCCTGTACCAAGAATATTATTGTACTCCCCTTGCCACAGAAATCTGTAAGGATAACAGAGCTCAAGTATCCCTACTTCTGGAGTGTTCTTAAATTTTCCTAATTGGAAATAATATTACCTTTCCTTATATCTCCTAATCCTTTGGATATTTATTTACCTTGCTCTAACTGTATGTTAAATATTCATAGGCATTCTTTCTCAACCACTATGAACTTAGATTTTCAAAGCACTGTATTTTTTTTTTCCTTTACGAGTGTACTGCACCAAATAACACAATGAACTTTAATAAATGCATGTGACTAAGTTATACTTAATCTTTACTTGTACTGTCTGTACAATATAGATAAATTTCTGAAGAAAATTTTGAAAATCCAGGCTTAGACTATTCAAATTCTTTTACTGATAATAGAAGACAACTGTCTTTCTTTGGTGTTGTCTGGTGTTATAATTCCTGATATTCAAAATTCTGCTGCATTCAATTGACCTTCATATATTGGAACTCTAAAACATACCAGAGAGAGTTAACATGGCAGGTCTAATATTGCTTTTCATAAAGACTTACTTGCAGGGCTGACCCTAGACTGATGTCTGGGATTTGACTTTTGAAGTTTCCTACACTGATAAGGCAGTTTTGTTTGCCTGGGTCACTGAATTCACAATATCAGCCTGATTTATGGTGAACATCTGATTTCCTCTTAGGAATATGGAATTCTTATGATTATGGTTGATTGCAGAGATAGTGTCTGTATGATTAGCTCTCAAGGAAGACCATGGACTGAACAAAAACACTGCCATTGTGCTCTTGAATTAGCTATCAGAGGAAGGAGAATATTCTGTGTGGCACTCTTGAGAGGAAGAAATTTCAAAAATGGTGCATGGATTCCTTAACACTTCATTCTATCAACGATTCCTGTTTGTTCACAGCAACAGCATAATTTATGCCTCATTAAAATATGAGAATGAAAGAAAAGATGATTAAAATGTATTTTTTTAGTTAAGTCATATTTTGAAGGATAATTGGAATATAATGCAGTAAAAAGAAAACACCTTTGGGTTTTATGATCAAATTACCATCCAGCCATTTCCCAGATGGGAGACTTTAGGGAAATCATTTAACCTCATGGGGAATCAATTCTGAGCATGTAAAATGGGGTAATGAAACTTCCCTGCCACTGTGTTAAAGAGGCTGAAAAGATGACTTAAGTTACATTGTATGAAATACAACTGAACATTGCTATATTTAAATAGGATTTCTTTCTTCTCTGATTCTAGGTTTTAGGTCAAACCTAGAAAAAGAATCAGGACAGGAAGATGCAGTTTCATTCAGTTCTCTCCATGCAAGATTAGACTGCAAAGGCCTGTAGTTTCACTTTTGAGAAAACAAAGACAAATGAAAAATATGAAAAAGAGTTATGATAAATAGCAGCTGCTCAAGAAGAAGATGATAAATACTAGTTCTTTCTTTAATACACAATCAAATCCCTCAAAAAGCATCCAAAATCAGGGAAAATATCAAAAATAAATCAAGTGAAAGTATTTATAAATACCATGTAAGGTATAACTTTACTTTCATCTCCAAACATTTATGCAAATTAGAGAATAATGACAATCATCTTTACTAAATATTTTTTTTAAATTAAGGTACTAATCGGCTAAGTGTATCACATGCCTTATCTCATTTAATCCTATGTGTCACCTTAGAAATTAGGTACTATTATTAGATAAAAATTGCAGATGAAGAAACTGAGACTTTGAGATGTGTCCACATGGCTAGTGAGAACTCATCAGAATAGGTGTTGATGCGAGTTATATCACAATTCCGCTTGAATAATAATACATTACATTTTCCTATTCCTCTTCTTTCTTTTGAAACACAACAGTCCATGATTGTAAATTTATTTGAATTAAACTCTTCATTTCAAAAACATTTTTCATATTAGTGTATATTTAATATCCTAGTATAATAAATGAATACTAAACTCCATCTAATGAAATCATCAATTATTCCTGGGAGTTTTGCTTTTGAAGATTCCCTTGTCAATCTATACAAAATATAAAAACAAATCAAATGTGAAAAGTATTTAACATTATGGAAAATCTCACTAGAAATTTTGTTAGTGGATTTTCTTATTCTTGTCTTTAGTGAGATAAATGACAGATTATTGAAGAATGTCTGCAATGATTCCAGTTTGCTCTTGTATGAACAAGCTTGAGATCAAACAGTTAGACATGGGTCCTTCATGTTTTGATAAACAAAATGGTAACACTAATCTACTTGATTTCATCTATGGGTAGTTCAAGAGAAAGGACAGAGTACTTGGATGTGATAAACTTATGAGTCAGTCCAAATCAGTAGTCCAGGGCCACCTGGTGTAACAAAGATGGCAGCAGAGTTACTGAAATAGTTCAGTACCAAAAGTTGAAATATTAGAAAACAGAGTGTCAATATTAGAAAACTTGAACTTTATTCAAGTTGAGCCCTGCTGCTGTATGCTGTATATCACCATCTTGGAAGAAAAGAGTGAGCCTATACCATGAGTAAAATAAACAAGGCAACATTAAAGATCTCTTGGCCTGTACTAACTAGGCATTAGCAATTGAATAGCATGATGACAGGAATCAACACCAAGATGGAATGGGAATTCTAGTGCTCTTTCTGTCTGGGGTAGGAAAATAAATTTGATCTCTTTGGGACCATGAACTTAGTTGTAGTAGCCTGAATAAGTAACAGAAAGTCAAAATTTATCTCAAAGATTTGAATTTCTACTAACTTGAAGAAAAAGATGAGATCATATTTGCAATACGGTTTTGTTAGTGACAAGTAATGACATCTTTTTATCTGTTATATTGACAGTAACAGACTAGATCTAAAAAAAGAGAGAGAAATGTACTTCAATCATGCCCAGACAAGGATGATAGCTTAAATAGTTCTCATGATAAATTTTGACTGATTGCTTAAGTACCTAAATAAAAAACCGACTGTCATATTAAAGTTATTACAGGAATGTTCCTTACCTTTAATTTACTTATCAACAAAATATTTATCACATGACTACTACATTCAAGGGACTTGGCTACGTTATGCCACAGTGAGAAAAAAGAGACTAGCCCTATATATAGGAGCTTGTATTCTACTACAAGTGGGAGAAATGAAAGTTAATTAGATGCACCATTATTAATTTACATATGCTACTGATTATAATCATTCTTATAAAGGATAAATAATAAATAAAATAATAAAAAAAAACCTCTGTCAAAATGAATCAGATGAGAAATCAACATTAGACCAAATTAAGCAGTAAGATAAATGAAACTGTCATAGTTTCTGGGAAATTAAAATGTAATGTTAAATTAACCACAGAAAGAGATATTCTCTTTATTTGTTAGACATTTCCTCATGGAAATATGAGATTGGTGTCTCCTCTAGCTATTTTATTCCAATCCTAATGATGATAATATAGCAAAACAACAACAAAACAAAATAATAAATAAACACGCAAACAAAACAAAGTATTAAGGAAAGGAAAAAAAAGGAAAGTGAATCTAGACTGGAGAGCTAGTGCCACTGGATTATTTCTTACATGGATTAATAAATGTATTTATTATTTATGTTAGTTTGAATCAGAACTTTGCTATTTGCAGTTGAAAATATCTGAACTGATACAGTCAGGCACAAGTATTTAATCTCTCTTCAGAACTCATTCTGTTTTTAAGAAGTTTTCTATCTATATTGCTTTTTAAACTTTCCCAGTTTGGCCATAGGTAAAGAATAGAGTTATGTTTTTAAAATGACTAGTCAATAATTTTTCTTTATTAAGTTTAAACATTCTCGATATTTATGTCTTACTGATTTTTTGTCTTTCATTTGTGCTTGTTAATGACAAATACTTCTCAATCTAATTACAGGGAAAGACATTGGTCTCAACAGCGTAATAATAGTTGGCAGAATATCTTTAATTTCTATTAGAATAGCTTATGAGGAATCTTAAGAAAACAGAACAAAATAGAAAAAGTGTTTGAACTCCCAAAATGTTAGAACTTTCTCTTGAAATGCATACCAGCATGAACTAGTGGGGGGGCGGGGAATATGTTTGCTAAAAGACAACTGAAAACTGAGTCAATGATAGTTTGGCAACCTGAATTATGGCAGAAACTTGACAGTAGAGGGAAAAAAAGAAATATTTTTTCTGCAATAAAATAAAAAATATTATTTTTGTCAGCATTACAGCATGATGTCGTTCCCTGTGAACCTGTCACTTCTGAGACTAATAAGGTTTTTAAAGGTCTGCCGTACAGGTTTTAAAGATCTGTTTCTGAAAATTATGATTGCCCGAAAACATACAGAAACATTTGAATGTGTTTTTAGTGAAATATTATGTGTGTGTGTATATATATGTTTTCCTTAGACTGTTTTCATTTTAAAAACCATACTTACATTTTTTTCAATCATATATTTTGTACATATATTTAATGTTCAACCCATTTTATTAACACTACTAGAAGTTATTATTAAATTATTACCATAATAAAAAGGTTAGGTGTTCAGCATTTGTATTGCTACTTTGGAGATATCTACATAACACTGTAATAAAGAGACACAAATCAAGTACTTCATCAAACACACAGAGACACACATTTGTTGTAAACTATTTTCCCCCATCTTCAAAAAAAAAAACAAAAAACAAAAGAACAGCTTTCTTCATTAAGTACAAGTAAATTCAAAAACTGGTGTGCTTTAGGGAGTTCTATTAACAATATATAGAGAATACAAGCCAAATTAAAAGTGTTTCTGAGGTTTCTTCTTTGGCAATCTTACACTACTACCAGAGTAACACATTATTATTTATAGTCCGTGACATTTTATTTTAAAAACCACATATCACGTTCACTAACAAGCATTTCTTATCATTACATGGGGAACAGATTTGATGTTCCATATTTGGAGGTAATATGTCTAAATAAATTATTTATATTTTCATTAATTTATTTATTTAAATTATTTATTCTATAGCACAGGACACATATTCTGATAAATTAGCCTGATTTCCTCATTTGCAGGAATTCAGTGTGCATACTAGTTACAAATAGATCTAGTTCAATTCCTCTCATTCTCCAGTTAAAAACTGTATAACCCTGAACAAGCTACTTAAATGTTATAAGCTTCCATTTTCTTATCTGCAAAATGGAAAAAAAAAATGTGCTCACTTCATAGTGTTCCATAAACTAAGGCCTGGTACAAAAGAAACTTCCTGAAGAGTGAATAACAATGTACTTTCTATGTCAAGAGGTCAGAGAAGAGAATAATACTAGGAGTAAAAAAACTTTGGGGGAAATAAGTGTTGAAGTAATTTCTGAGTAAATAAAAATGAGAAATGGTTAATATTGGAAAAATGACCCAAAACAAGTATTATTATTATTACTTAAAAAAATTAAAACTCATCTGGAGAAGAGAAATAACTTTTTGTACACTAGATTGTGATAGCTGCATAACAGAAAGTAGTAAAAGACAGAACAGGCTGAGCTTATGAAGGGAGAACCTTTAGAAAGTCATTTTAAAAGAAGCAGAAAGGGGCTAAGGATGTTGCAATAAGATAAACTTAGGATAAATGTTACCTTGGCCATTTATGTAATGGGTGACAATGGTGAATTTATATAAGCTGTGTGATACTTGGCTTATCTGCTAAAATATCCATACATGGCTGCTTTGAAGAAGTGGACAAAGGTAGAAATATATAATTTATACATATACATGTGATGATCTCATACTATTGATTGAATAAAAAGATAGTCTTCTTATAGTCACTCTCAAACTAATAGCCACTCTCAAAGTGAATCTATTGACCCTTAATGTTGAGATAGCTCTGGGATAGCACAATCCAGAGTTGGTAAGCTTGTCCTCTGAACAGGATGAAAGAATCATTTGCATCAACACTATGAAGTTGAATTAGAAGAGCAGCCTTTAGTCTTTCAAATCCCATTTGCTTTTCAATGAAGAACAGAAATCACTATTACTGCAAACTGTTATTATTTGACTTTGGAATTTTGCAATTATTTTCTAATTGTGTTAGTTTCCTTTCTATTCTCTTGATGTTACAGAAAATACTCTAGATTCAAAAAGAGTACAGGGAATTTAGGAAACTGGACATCTCTTAGGGCAGGATTATAATTGAAACATAATTGTAGAAGCCATGAATAGAGAGGCAAATGAACAAATCTCTAGAACTTAATTTAAGGGAAGGAAAATTGAAATAATGAACATGAGTCATCCTAGGGCCAGTCAAAGATTCTAAGATCTGCAGAATGTTTGTATTAGTGATGTAACTTCCTGCCACCATTTGACAAAATTATACGATCACTGCATGATATTCTCAATTCAAAGTGGGATACTGGAGGGAGATCAAGATGATGTCAACTAAAGTTGTTCCCTAAGTCATTTTGTGGAAAACTCAGGAGTTTTCCGAAGTTTGCATGAGTGGAAAAGATTGGGACGCTCCATTGGTTCACCAGGGCCAAGAAAATAAATCCTGTAAAATTATCTAATTTAAAGGAGAAATAAAGATTATTCCCAAAAAACAAAAGCTGGACGATTGTACTGCCATGAAACCAACTTCTCAAGAAACATAAAAAGAGGCTCTTATCTAAACCGAAGATAAAAAAAACTTTACAAAACCTAAACAAAACAGCAAATAGATAAACAAAACCAGAAAACAAAAACTAAAATGGCAGTTCTCAAATATCAATAATCACTCTAAATGCAAATGGACTGAGCTCACCTATTAAAAGACAGAGTGGTTAAATGGATTAAAAAACAAAACCCAACTACATGCTGTTTTAAAGAAACTCAGCTAAGATCAAGAGGAAAGCATAAATTTAAAGTGAATGGATAGAGAATCATACTCCAAACTAATGGTTAATCTAAAAAAGCAGGAATTACTATACTCATCTAAGACAGTCTTTCAATTAAAGAAGCTAACAAAAGATAAAGATGGTCATTATACAATGATAAAAGGATCAATACAACAGAAAGATATAACACTTACTATATAAGTACCCAATAATGGAGCACACAAAAATATCAAGAAAATTTTCACAGATAAAAAAAGATATTGAGAGCAACACAATAATAGTAGGGAACTTTAATACTCCTCTTTCAATAAAAGACAGATCTTTTTTAACAAAGTAGAATGTATACATATATATATGTGTGTGTGTGTGTATGTGTATATATATATACATATATATATATATATATATATTATACAATTCACCCTAAATGAAGAGGAAAATTTCACAAGAATGGAGAATAAACATGTTACTAAACAATCACTGGGAAAAGGAGAAAATTAAGAAAAAAAATGAATCAAATGAAAATGAAAAAACAACATCAGAATCTGTGGGACGCAACAAAGGAAGTAATAAGGGGGAAATACATACCAATGAAGCCATAGCTAAAAAAAAGAAAAGAAACAAGAAGAATCACAAATGATAAACCTAAACCTTGACCTAAAGAAACTACAAAAAAAGAAGACAAAAAGAAAAGTAAATTCAACAGAAGGAAGGAAATAACAATGAATCAATGAAAGAGACATCAAAAAGACTATGCAAAAAGATCAGCAAAACTGAATGTTGTTTTTTAAAAAGAATAAAGGAAATAGACCACAGTCAGACTCACAGAAAAGAAGAGAGAAAAAACACAAATAAGTAGAATCGGAAATGAAAGAAGAATAATCAATTGCAACACATACAAGATACAGCAGATACAGTGAGGATTATAAGAAAATATTATATACCACCATATGGCAACAAATTGAGTAACCTAGAGAAATGAACACATTCCTGGAAACATATAACATTCTAACACTAAATCAAGAAGAACTAGAAACCAGAACAATCATAAGCAAGGAAATTAAAACCAATATTTAAAATTCCTTCCAAAACAAAAACCCTGGACCAGAAGGCTTCACTGTTGAATTTTACAAAACTTTTAAAGAAGTATTAATATCAATCCTTCTTAAATTGTTGAAAAACTGAAGAAGATGGCAAATTTCCAAGTATTATCTATGATAATTCCAAAACCAGATAAAGACTGGACCAAAAAACAAAATTACAACCCATAGCTTTGATGAATATGGATGCAATTTTTTTTAACAAAACAGGCAAACAAAATTCAATAGCATGTTAAGCACATCATATAGCATATAGAATTTATTCCAGGAATGCAAGGATTGTACAAAATATGCAAATCAATAAATATGATTTACTGCATCAATAATAAAGGATAAAGCTATGTGATTATCTCAATAGATGCCTAAAAGCATTTGGTAAGATTCAACTACATTTTATGTTAAAGACCCAAAAATAGGTAGAGAACGAATACACTTCAACATAATAAAGACTATGGCAAACACAGCTAACATTGTACTCAATGGAGAAAAACAGAAAATTTTTCATCTAAGATCAGGAACAATGGAAGAATGTCCACTCTCACTACTACTATTTAATAGAGTGACAGAGGTTCTGGTCAATACAATCAGGCAAGAAAAAGATATAAAATATATCCAAATAGGAAAGGAAGGAGTGACACTATCACTGTTTGCAGATGACATGATAATATATTGTCCAAAGACTCAGGCAAAAGCTATTAGAAATAATAAATAAATACAGCCACGTGCAGGCTACAATATTAATATTCAAATATCTGTTACATTTCTATATACTAACAATGAAAATGCAGAAAAACAACTCAAGAAAATAATAGTATTAATAATTGCATTAAAAAGAATGAAATACCATGGAATAAATGATCAATCAATTGAAGGTCTTATACCCTGAAAACTATAGGACATTGTTCAAAGAAAAAGAAGATGACACAAATAAATGAAAAGCTATTCTATGCTCACAGATTGGAAGAATTGATAGAGTCAAAATAGTTATACTTCCCAAGGTAATATACAGATTCACTAATATCCCCATCAAAATACCAAAGACATTCTTCACAGATATAGAATAAAAAAATCACAGTTTATTTGGAACTATGAGCAATCCAGGATAGCAAAAGCTATCTCAGGAAAATAAAACAAAAACAAAAAACAATGGAGGAGTCACGTTACTTGGCTTGAGACTCAACTACAAAGCAATAATAATCAAAACTCATGGTATTGAAATAAAAATAGAAATACAGATCAAATTTTTGACAAAGAAGCAGAAACCTTACCCCATTAACAGATGAGCTGATAAAGAAGATGTGGTATATACACACAGTAGAATATTATGTGGCCATCAAAAGCTAGAAATTCTGCCATTTGCAGCAATGTGTATCGACTTGAAGAGAATTATGCTTATTAAGATAAGTCAGAAGGAGAAAAGCCAAGATAGGCATCATGTGATATTACTCATATGATGTGTATAGAGATATAAAACAAACAGGATGCAAATTAAACAATAATAAACTTACAAAAATGAGAAAACTAAGGCAAACAATAGGCTTTTAGTCTGGGGAAAAGACAAATGACAGGGTACAGGAAGAGATATGGGAGAGGGGAAACAGTAAAGAGGATTAATTGTGAAGGGGAAAAAAGGAAATAGTGGTAAATTTTCTCTCATATATACCTCAACCCAAGTTAACATTAAACTACAATATTCCTTCAATATAATCAATTAAAAGACAAAAAAAAAACAAAAAAAAAAACAGTACAATACTAAGATTGGAAAGATGTATTTGTATTTGCTTTCCACTCCTCTTCCATAACTCTAAACAAAGTCAAACTAGAAAGAGTTTCCCTGTTGCTGACAGTGACATCAGGTATATGAAGAAATTTTGTCTATCATAGCTCATGGGACATCATAATTCTTTCTCATATGCATATTTACAAAAAAATCCAGAATATTTTTCTTTAAGGCTTTTTATTTAGCTTTATCATTAAATAACTTCCAAACTATTTTGTTAAATTGGCATTCTTATTTCATTTAAACATGGGTTAGTTTTCTATTATTTTACTAATTTATATATGTTAAACCATTCCGTAGAGAACACCTATAGAATTCAATCACCAATTTAATATGCTTTAAATACCTTGAATTTTGTATGTAAACAAGTTTACTTCCATTTTACTGCTTCATAAAAAAATTTTAAAAATCATGGTATAATACAGTATAGTTTCAAAGACATTTAAAGGAGTTTTGAAGACTTGGAAATGAAAATTAGACTTTATAATAGCATCTTGAAAAATAAGTTAATATATTTTATCATTCATTTATATGCAAAGTAAAATATTAATAAATGGTATCATATCATGTAGATGGATAGATGGACAACATGGTCAAAGGTATATGTCACTATATTTATGTAAAATGACAAAAATTTCCTTTACTTTAAATCTTATCTCTAGATGTCTGTCATGCCCTCTGCTACCAGTGTTTAGGAAAAGAATGAGTTCTTCATGTTTTCACTGGAAGGAAAAGAAAAGTGCAGTGGAAATTAAGATGATCAAATAAAGGTTTATAGCAGTTACTATTAAATATTAAGTATGGGTTACACAGTAATGTTCATGAATCTAAGAAATTTTCCAGTTTTAGTCAGTGAGAAAATCGAGTCTTGGCCTAAAATGTCCCTCCCTTCCTTCCTCCCTTCCTTTCTTCCTTCCTCCCTCCCTCCCTCCTTTCTCGCTTTCTTTTTCTTTATTTAAAAAATAGTTAAATATATGTTAGCCATTTTGATATAATAATTGCAGTATCAGTAAATATAATTAGAAAAAAGATCACATTTTGTTTCCACTATTGAGCCTTGAATTGCTCAAAAGAGAGACAACTCTCCACTATGAATTTAACAGCTACCTTCCTAACACCTGCTTGTGTAATAATCAGCCACTTTAAATATGAATATGTAAAGCTATAAATTAAGATTTTAATTTTGACTCACTTTCTTTTCTGCTCATTTTAAAAGTCTAATTGAGATCAACCATATAAAGGAATATATTTCAAAAACATTCTATCAATTCCTTTAGTTAGCATAATTTCCCAATTTCATTCAAGTTACCTTTAAGAATTACATATCTAGACCTCGATAGCTAGACCTCAATAGCTCATACCACTATAGAAGTGTTTTATCAAGATTAAGTTCAGTGCACAGCCTTTTCAAAATTGAAGGTAATGTAAGTAATTTCTACATAAAATGTTCTGAAAGTTCTATAAGCAGTGGTAAAATATTTAGTTATTTCAGAATGAGTGCACTGTCTGGGATATAATGAAATGTGGCCACTTTTACCTTTGCCACCTGTATGATTAGATGAGTTAGGATTATATCCTTTGAAAACATTTTTTAATAAAAATAGTGTGTCTATTCTGGACACTGAGGATTTGTGTGTTTATTATGCTTCCACTCTTTCAAGAATTCTCTTAGAAGTTTTAATATATACAACTACAAAATATTGTAATATATACAATATACAAAATACAACTACAAAATATATTACTATAAGCTATTTTGGATTCTTTTGTAAATAAAAAATACATATAACATTTCTAATATTTAAGTGAAAATGTTTAATAAAAATTTAAGTATATATAGAATACATTAGCATTTTAAAATTTCCTTTGAGAGCATGAAAAAGCATGCACTAAAATAGCATCATCCAAAAAGTTTATAATTATACAAGGATAATGATTGTATATGAAATTTTAGCTATACAATTAAATATATGAATAGCATCTTAGAGTATTAAAATACATTTAAAAATAATTTTCCTCTCGATTTTATTTTACAAAATCTTTTTTAATTAGCCTTCTTTGGGTATTTTTATACTGTAAAACTTACCTCTAAATCAGCAGAATGAAGACTTTTCACTGGAAAATGTAACTTAAGCTTTAATTTTATCATACATATATATGTATAAATATAAATGTATAGCAAATATCCTTCACTTTATAATGTCTGTCTGTAAAACAAGTTTTTAGAAATGACCCAATAACTTCCTTTGTTGAAGTTATACTATATATGCATATAATGAATATTTCTAGATATTATTGCATAATAATAATACATATGCTGTAAAAATAAAGACTCTATCTCTGATCTATTTAATAGATGTATCTTAGAATTATAGTTATATAAAGATGACTTGTTCTTTAAAGAAAAAACTATTCTGTAACAGTGATATCAAAGAATTGTTTCAAGTAATTATCTTATATTTTCTCAATAAAATAGCTTTTTAAAATTGGTTTTGGTTTCAGATGGAGCATGAAGAAAATAGAACGTTAGCTTTTTCCTATGAATTGACATACTTATTGAGGAAGCTTTTTAAATGTGACTATCCATCTGTAATATTAATTTAGAAGATAGCATCGCTAGTAATATATTACTACTATGAACAATTGTTTTACTGTGTTAAGTTTGTAAAATCTGATCTTTTAATATTTGCACACTGAAGCAACTTGTACGACATTATGTACAATTCAAAATACTCACTCAAAAGTCATCATATGGAATAAATTAAGCATTACCTTGGAAATGTATACAAATCTGCTATTGAAAAATGTCTATTATTCAGAATCCTCCCTCCATCCCTCCCTTGCTTTCTCCTTTCCTCCTTTCCCTTGGATTTCCTTCCTAGACTATGTTGCATTCCATTGTGTGAATGCACTAGAATTTACCCAGGTATTCATATATTGATGGACCATGAAACCATTTTTAATATTTGGCCACTTTATCAATAATTCTTCAAATAAATAATCATACATATAACAATAAACACTGATGGTTTTATATATGTGTGATGGTTTTGGGAAAGTAAGATGCTGAGTCAAAATACATAATACCAAGGTGTGTTTTAAATATTTTAACAGCTTTTTGTCAATTATACTGTAATAAAGCAGAAAATGATGGTGAACATTTGTATTTTTGTCAACAATATATGAATTTTCCTGTATCCTAACCATCAATTGCTTACACATTTATGTATTTTTGAAAATATAAGGAATATAAAATGAATAAAAATGATCATTGAAAATGTAAGTTGCATTCTGACTAGTACATATATAAATATATATATATACACACATACATATTCATACTTATTTTTCATTTGAATGCGCTTCCTTTGATTTGTTTTGGTTACTTTGTCTCTTTCCTGGAATTTGTTAATAATTTTCATGTTATGCATATTTACCTACTGTCTGTCCTATGTGTTTCAAGTATTCTTTCCAAGCATTTATATTATCAGAGCAAATAGAATTGTGTGTAATAACACATTAAAAGATTCATAACTTTTCTGTTTATTTATAAATTTAGCATTCAACCTATACCCAACAATAAATACTCTTATTTGGGATCAAATTTCCAAAAGAGAGCTAGAATGTCATCACTGAAGAAAAATTCATGTTTTTTAACTACTCTTTGAAAATATTATCAGAGAGAAATGAAATAACAGAGCAGAGGACATTTCAAGATTTCTTTTTCAAGTATATAGCTATTCCAAAACTGAGACATAGAACCTTCATTTAAGTGATACATGCTATGAAAATTAGTGGAAGTCAGAGGGAAACTCAGAATATAAATGATAAGCTACACTGGTAACTGGTCTGAACCCTGTTGCTTCATTATCAGTTTTAAATTTCCACAATTCTTCTGCTTCTTTGCAAATAATGCACTTCTTTACTAATCTGAAAAAGTGAAATTAATTTAATTAACAAAATGACTTTATTAAACATATATCTTTGTACTTTTATAAGTGTAATTTGCATAAATAAAAAATATTATACAAATCAGTGGGTTTGTAGTAATGAAAAGTATATTCCAATTAAGAATTATTTTTAATGGAACAAACTGACACAAAAGACAGCAGGTAAAAGTGGTATAGTAGTTATAATATATATGTATATATATTATATGCCTATATATATACACACACACACACACACACACACACACATATGCAAATGCACTCATGCATATGTAAAATAACCGACTTGATTTTTTTTTTAAAGACCATTTTGTAGGTAAGATAGAAATTAAAAGTTTGATTTTACAATTAAAGACAAATATTTGAATAAGGAAAATGGTTATTATGAATGATCAGAGTCAATTAGTGACAGACTATGCCAACGCTCCAAATTTCCAATGGCTAATACTGTGTTCTAACCATAAATGGTCATGAAATTATGGTATAAATATGGAATTGGAAAATCTTTCTTAGATTACAAAGAGAGTGGTTTTTCTTTTTAAAAGAAATATTTTAAAAAAATACATGAATTGATAATTACTATTCATCTATATACAGTAGGTATTTCACAATACAGTGATTCTGTGATGGTACTTAAGTTCTTCAGGTAATTCACATAGAAATGTCATTAAATTTACTTAGTCCACGAATAAATGACACAATTTGGTTATGTTGTTTTTGTCAATTTATATTTCTGACTCCTTCACCTGCTTTTTTAAATTTGTTTTGTTTATCTGGTCCATCATTTATGAAAAGTATTTGTATCTATGTATACACGCACACACAAATACATATCACAAAGTTACCATAATTTCTCTAAAAAGAAAAAAAGAATACTTCCAAATTGTGAAAAAGATAAAACTCACTTTTTGTAAATGGCATGTTATATACAGAAACTCTAAAGACCATGAAAACATGCAAGAACTAATAAAGGAATTGAATAAATTTGGAGGATGCAAAGTCACTAAATAAAATCATACCTATGCACTAATATGAACCATCAGGAAGAGAAATTAAGATAGTAATCCCATTTACAATTGCATCAAAACAAATAAAACACCTAGGAAAAATTTAACCAAGTACGTAAGAGATCTGTGTATTGAAAATTTAAAAGATTAGTGAAAGAAATTGAAGAAGTCACAAATAAAGGGGAAATCATTTAATTCTCATAAACTAGAAAAACTAATATTGCTAAAATGAACATATTACCCAAAGCAATGTGAAGAATTCAATACAAACCTGAATCAAAAGGCCAATTCCATTTTTCACAGAAATAGAAAAATAATCTAAAAATGTATTAAAAAGTATAAAATATTCTGAATAGCCAAGATGATCTTGAGAAAGAAAAGCAAAGTTAGAAGCATCAGGTACCCTGATTGCAAACAATATCAAAAAGGTATATTTATTAAAATCATATGGCATTATTATAAGAAAACATACACAGGTCAGTAAAACTCAATAAATCAACATCTCATAAGGGGTGGAATACAAAGAACTCATAACTCTTTTGCAAAGAAATAAAGAACTGATTGAAAAATAGGCAGAAGATCTGAGTAGAGATATTTCAAAAGAAGACATAAATTTATAAAGATATGATTATGCTCAACATTCTTTTTAACTAAAGAAATGCAAATCAAAACCCTAGTGTGCTATCACCTCATATCTATCAGAATGTCTATTACTAAAAAGACAAATAAACAACAAATATTGGCAAGGATGTGCAGAAAAGTGCACCCTTGTACACTATTGGTGGGAAGGTAAGTTGGTTTCTGTATGGGAAAGATTATGGAGATGCTAAAATTTAAAAACAGAGCTATTATATAATTCAACAATTCCATTTCTCAGCATTCATTCAAAGAAAACCAAACACTAAAAGACGCAGTCATCGCCGTGTTTATTGAAACATTATTTACAAGTCAATATATGGAAGCAGACTGTCTGTTTACAGCTGAATAAAGAAATTGTTTATATATATATGTATATATATTAAAAAAATGGGATATTATTTAGTCATCCAAAATAATGAAATCTTGTCATTTGCAACAACAGGGTTGTATCTTTAAGGCTATATGCTAAGTGTAATAAGTCACACAAAGAAAATGAAGATAGACTAGAGTGGTTGTTGTCAGAGGCAGGGAGTACAGGGAGAGAGATATGATGAAGGTAATCTAAAAGAGATAGCAATAAATAATAAACATACTTAAAGGATAAGTAAGCTCCTTCTTGATCACGCTCTGTGAATAATATCAGCATTCAAAAAATATTAATACTTTTCTATGTACATGTAACTATTTACACTTCCTTAGTTCTACAACTATTACAAATTAGAAAGTTTGCAAATTTTTATGCTACAGTTAAAATACATAGACATTTCTGTTATCTCTATTATAATGTTTATATATTATCTTATCAGAATTAAATAGCCTAGCACATATTTTCCTCATCAGTTTATAATTTCCATAGGTTCAGAAAATTAAAATATCACAGATAATAAAAGAAAAATACCACCAAGATAGTTAATTACTGTGTCTTCAAAAATGGAAATCTCTCTCTCTCCCTCTCCCTCTCCCTCTCCCTCTCCCTCTCCCTCTCCCTCTCACTCTCTCAACTCTATCTCTGCTCGCTTCAGCTAACTTCAGACTTTGAAATCATATGATCAGGACGAAATCCCTGATTTCATCATTTTTTTGTTATGCAACATTAGGTGTGTTAAATATTAATTATATATCCCTCTATTTGCAGTGTTTTCACTGGTAAAAATTCACAGGATATACCATATAAAGGACTCAAAACAGTACACCAAATGCACCCAATTATTTATAATATTACCAGATCCATTTACTGCGATTACCTCACTATTGTTACTAGAATCCATGGTGTTTTCCTCTTGGTTGAAGTATGGAAACTTGTTAATGTATTATGTTGAACAAAATATAGCTTTATTTCTTTTTGTGTTGACCTCATTCATAAGTTTATGAAATGGACCAAAATATTGACCATACTCGTGTAAATATTAAGAAAAGCTATTAAAATATCCATGTCTTTATTTCTGTGTATCGTCAAGGTCAATTCTTATTCTTTCAAATTATCCTTTAAGTATGTTAAGAGCCTTAAGTATCCCAGGCTGTCACTTATTATTACAGTTGTGTCATCAGTAGTTTTTATTTAAGTCCATGTAATGTCAGTAATGGATCATTAAGCCTAGCATGAAGCAACAGAGTTATAAGGAATCTCATTATTTGATTTTCTTATGACTATTGTGTAGTGTGTAACTGAAACTAATTTTAGAGATTTTTTGGAGTGGATAGCTACTATGAAGAAATGCTGCTCCATTAATATAAACTCGCTTTAAAAATTGTTTTTGAACCATAAATTTTAGATATGCAGAAGGATTTCTTCATATGTTGGATCTCCAGATGTCATTTCCTCATTACAAAAGTGAAGGAAAATTTATAATCAAGCTGTTCATAGGAATACTGGTTTATTAAGCAATTATGTATAATCCTAAACATGAAATTTATAATAAATCCCCCTTATACTGTAACCTAATCATTCAAATACTCTCTACCATCAAATTACAAAAACTATGTTCATTGAAATTATTGTATCCAAATCCCTCTTTGAAGTACTTTCACAAAGAAAACAAAATTCTATAGTTGTGCATTATGCTTTTTTTCCTCATTTAAAATGGAGTTTTTCAAAGCACAGCAAACCAAGGAACCAACATAAAAGTAAACAAACACAATTTTAAATTCTGAGAAAAAGAAATGGAAGGGAGAAATCTGAATACTCAGTTGTCAGACTTAATGTTTTAAAATCTTACATGATATGTATTTGGTATACAGAGCAGTTAATCACTGACTTTTGATTAAGTCACTTTGGGAGTTTTCTCAGTTAATTAGAAGGAAATCAATATTCAAGGAAATCTAATAACACATATTTAAATAAATATTTGTAAATATATGTCATTATGTCATTAGCTAATTTTAATATGAATGATTTTTCAGTCAGATGTCAATGAACAATATAATCTTTTTTTTTTTTTTTCTCTTAAGGAAAGGTGCAGACAGGTCATCAGGCAGACAGACAAGAAGAGAGAAGAGGAAAAATCACTTTATTTTTCTTTTATTTAGTCGTTCACACTGGTTGTTTCCTCCTGGACCTGAGACTCAAACCCAGGTATATGTGACTTGGGTTCCTTTGGAGGCTATTGATCTAACCACTACTTCACCAGGGTCTGCCTCTTATTTTTCATTTATTTATTTTTTTAAGGAAAGATATAGACAAGAACATAAAACAATTAGGTATGCAGAAAGGAAGAGAGAGGAGTAATAGAAATTCATTTTATTTAAGTTTTTCATCTTGGTTGACTACACCCCCACCCCCACCCTCTCCTGGAACCTTGAACCTGGGTCCCTGGGATTTATGGACTACATTTGGTGGCCTTATCCATTAGATCACCAGAATGTGTCTAGAATTTCTTTATTATTGGTGGAAATTGACACATACATGTTACTCGATAAAAGTTTGATTAAGATAAATTGAAGATGACAACATTTGCTATTATTTTAAAATACTTTAAGATTCCTAAAGGATCTGAGCTCATTTTCTGGACTATATTCATGCATGACGAATAAAATTTGGTTATCTACACAACTTGTCTCACTAAACACCAACAAACATCTGAAAAACAGCCTCTGAGAGACTAGAATGTGATAAAGATTTCATCTCAAGTAATTGTCTCATCCACAATCTTAGGGAACCAAATTCAAATTCAGAGGGGGAATCAGAAATTTAAATGCAAATATAAAATTTGGAGAAACAGGAGTGTATCATATATAGAAACTATAGACAAGAACTGGGAGCACTCACAGATGGATCCCAATTGATAGAAAGTTGAAAATCAGTGGGAGAGGGAATCTGATAGAAATTTGGCTTGTAACTGTCAATTAAAGTTAACAAGTTCAGTCAAGATATGTGGTTTACTTATTCTGGTTTAGAAAACTGGATGATTAATTTTCAGGGCTTACATTTAATCTTTTGTATATATGTATGTTCAAATAGGTAGTGAATGGCAGGGCTAGTACTTACAAAGATAAGTTGAGGTGAAATTATATGTCTAGGTTTGTTTCATATCAAACTGGAATTAAAACAAACTGTAAGGTAAAACTCAGCACACAGCAACTCTCCTTACTGCTCAAGAATCCCCAAGTTTAATAAAACTTCTGCTTTCCCACATTTCCCACCATTTCTCGCAGTTTTTGCAGGCCATTTTACTGATTTCTACTTAATGGAATTAGGATGTAAGTGATATAAAAATATGTTCACCCTTAAAACTGTAACTTCTCTCTTTTAGTACTAAATAACTTTGAAGATCACATGTCCCAGTGCCATAGCTACAGAATTGAGCATATCTGACTTTAACATTTTGTAATTATTGTGACTAAAAAATGAATGAAATTTACTAAATGAATCTTTAGTAAACAATAAACATGGTTTTCAGATTTGAATCTTGCTGAGTAAAAAACAAAAACAAACAAACAAAAAACACAAAACAATAATTAGCAATTACCAGACAGAGGGGATTGGGTAAAAGGGGTCAATTATATGGTGAAATATAGAATTGGATGGAACTTAATATATGATATACAGATACTGATTCACAATGACAACTTAAACCTACATAGTGTTATAATGTGACGTTCCTTCAGAATCAATGAAAAATAAGAGAAAATTGGTGTCACAAAATACTAGTGAAAAGTAAAACAGTTTTTGTTAAAATTGAAACAAATATTTTAAGTGTAACTTCTGAGAATTACTAAAACTAAAAACTACTAGTGCAACATTTCTGTAAAAAATGAAAAACACATAAATTCAATTATATTAATGTAAGAAATTATATTTAGTTTATCATATAGTATTCAAATACTTGAGTGACAAATTAATTTTGACTATAATTATAATCAAAAGAGAAATTAAGAAATGAACAAAAATATAAGTCATCGCTCTACCAGCATATGTTTTTATTGTATCCCAAAATTGTATGTTATACATACTATAACCTGGTATGGCTATAGTGCCGAAGACCAATGTTCGTAAGGTAGATTTCAGATGATTTCTCCTATTTTCTTCATCTATTTTTACATTTTAACAATAATGTCAATTATTTACTTCTTGGAGCTCTCCTTTCCAGAGGACTTTGTTTGACTTCATTGTGGGTTGAATGTTCTCTAGGCTAACTGCTGGGATCACCTTGGGACAGAATTATATCATTAAACATTTGTTTTCACTTTTTCCTAGACTACATACCCTCCTATTTTTTTTTTAAGTTCAATCCTCCCTATTACTAGCAATTTCCTTATTAGAAGTAATGTGAAAATAAATGCCCTGAACCTTTGCATGTGTAAAAGGATCTTTATTTTGCCCTCACATTAGTAGTTATCTGGATGCAAAAGTCTAGGTTAATTATAATATCTCCTCAGAGTTTAAGTATCTTTGTAACTGACTTCTAGAATCTTTCTGATTAGATGTCTGATGTCAGAATTTTCTGTGTGTGTGTGAGTTTTTTATCCAGGTGTCAAAATTTTCCCTCATATGGAATTGTTTTGTTTCCTCTAATTTTACAGTGGTAGATTAAGTAGACTATGATTTTGGATAAGTCTATTAATTTGAAAAATGTGTCTATCCCTACAATATTGAACCTGCTGAATTCTCACTTTGTATTTTCTTTGATTGCTTTTCCCCTTTTTATTCTACTTTCTAGAGTAATTTTTCTGTTTCAAATCTCCAAGGAATACTTTTGCATTATTTTTCATATATTTCTTTTCTTCTGATTATTTCATTTTCATAACATGTTTCTTTTTTAATACATATCTTTTCTTCTAGGGTTGATTGCTTTTTGGGTCTTTATTTTGAACCTTAGTTTTCATGCTGCTTTTTTAAATATAATTTATTTTTTTATTGAAGGAATATTTCATTTTGACATTAACTTGCTTTAAGGTGTAATAACAAATTTACATCGATACAGCACAATAAGTTTACCAACATTTCCTTTTTTGTCCCCTGTTGATTTAAAATTAATCCCCTTTACCTGTTTCCTCACCCCTTCCCCATCTCTCAGTATCTTTTCATTTGCCTTTCTGTCCCCCACTGCTGAGTCCATTGTTGTTTGGATTAGTTCTCTCTCTCTCTCTCTCTCTCTCTCTCTCTCTCTCTCTCTCTCTCTCTCTCTCTCTCTCTCTCTCTCTCTCTCTCTCTCCCACTCTCCTCTTCAATTTACTATTGTTCAATTTATGTCAATTGTTTTCTATCTCTATACACATCATATGAGTATTGGTATCACACAATATCTATCTTTCTCCTTCTGGCTTATCTTGCTAAATATAATTCTCTCCAAGTTCATCCATTTTGCTGCAGATGGCAGGATTTCTCCCTTTGATTATTTCATAGTATTCCATTGTATATATATAGCACAACTTCTTTAACCACTCATCTGTTGATGGCCATTTAGGTACTTTCCGTCATATTGCTTTCTGACCTCTAATACTGAGTGATATTGAGATGTTCACATAAATTTAATGAGGAGAAATAGTTTGTTATAGCTCAGTGTAAGGGGATAGGAATGGTTCAATAGAGGGAAGACGACTTTGCTTTTTAGTGCTTGGGCAAGAAGCCAATGCTTTTGCTTTTGTCTTGTTTTTGAAGAATCCGCAAATGGCAAAATAAAGAGATCTTTGTTTTCAAGAATACTTCACTAGTTGCTCTAGATCTTGTAAGATAATTTGTTTTATTTCCTTAGAAAAGCACCCTTTCCACATGCCATTTCACATTATTATTATTTTTTTACATTTAGTGGGTTAAATTTCTGGCTTCTAAAGAGTCTGCCTTCATATTGGAAGGATCAACTTTTCCAAAAACAGCCTTTCAATTTTCCACTCTTTTTATAGTCTCATAGCTTACCACTGATCTTCAAACCTAGAGTTGTAAGATCACAAATTTCTCTTGAGTTCTACAAAACAGGTTCTTTCTCAAGCAGTATGTCCCACTGCCTGTATAAGAAGCTGCCAAAGTTTCTGGCTGATTCATCAATTACCACACTTACATTCTTTTCCATCTTCTAGAAATGTATAAAAACCTTATATTTGCAGAGATTATTCGATTACTTTATTGGTATATTGTAATTATATCTTTTTAAAAATTCTTTGTCATTTCGATAGGACTATAAAAGGATGAGCACATTTTGAAAACTTGTATTATCAAACAAAAGATTCAGATTTCCAAGTTTCTCTGTAAGAACAATTGTTTGAAGAAAGGTTAGCATTAACGTGAGGAAAGAAGGAAGAGGAGCAGATTTTAGAAAGAATACATACTATTAAAACAACAACAAATCCTCAGGTTATCATTTGATCCTCATTAATGTATGTATAAATCATGCTTTAGTAAACCAAAATTGAAATATCTAGCCAATTTTACTTTTCCAAATTAATATTTTTGCACAGGCTAACAACAAATGTGAAAATTAGGGCGATACCATTTTCTTTCTTCTGATTTTTAAAGCTGAATTAAAAAACTAACATGAAAAGGGAAAAACAGTTTCCGAATTATATTTCATAATTAAAAAAAAACCTAAGAAGTGGACCTATATGTGACCAATTCAATCAATCAAGCAACATCTGCTCATTGTTGGAACTTGCAAGAATCCACACTGATTCTTAAGTACCTGATTGCTAATCGCCCAGATCAGGAAGAGTAACTGCCTTCCTATTAACCCAATGGTTGCAGCAATCAAAATCATAGTTTACAGCAGCAATAGTCATTTGGGATTCTCTGAAATATTCATTGGTCTGTTTTCTTGGATATTTTAAGTTGTCTTTTCATTGCCAGCCTGAGAAAGTTACATACCTCAACAATAAGGACTCCTTGTGCTATAGGCTTACAGAGCTTTGCTTTTGACTAGTACCCTGAATGCTGATGGAGAAAAATATTCAAATGCATTGTACACTTACTCTCAGAATGTCACTATCAACTGTTCACCATATTAACACAGGTCATCTTAAAGAAGTTGAATCATTTTAAAGAAGTTGAAGATTAAACACCTTGTACTCAGTTTCAGATATAGTTGGAACTTCTTAACTAATCACTTTTTTTAAATGTTTAAATGTTTGTCTTATAATATTGGGAAACAGGGAATTAGAAACCTAAAATAAAGCTTTATTTTAGTTTCAAAATATTTACAACTAATATTCTGCCCTAATTCCAGAAAATAATCAGGCCCTTAGGGCATATTTGCAGTATACTAATTAGAATCCTGTTTTTAATCTCATTTTCCATCCCTGATTTTACTTTTGACCCAAGTGCCTCACCTCTTTTGTCTTACTATTCTTGCGGTGTACCCTTAAATATCTCAGATATTTTTATAAACCATTGACAAATATTTTTGAAACAAGCTTCAAATACATAAATGTGTGTATCTATTTTGCCCTCCTTTATAATCTTGAAGAAAATGTTGAGATATTTTTCCCTTTCCTTCTCCTTTATGTGCTCAGGAAAACTAAGAATTTCAATTCCTGTATTATTGTTTATGAACTTCCAATTTCACTTGATTCAATGTACACTTTCTGGTTTCCTATGATGCAAAAGATACTAAAAATAATACTAAGTAACATTTATAGCTTACTTACCATTTGTTAATTTCCAGTACATTTTGTTAATTTGAATCTTAACCACAATACCTAGAGGTAGATTAGACAGTGATCATTTTATACATGAAAGTGAAGAGATAAAATAACTCTATATTAAGAAACATATAAAAACTAATACAGTTGTTCAGGTATTCTGTTCAAGGGCCATACAAATACTTCTGTATAAATCACTACAGTAAATTGTGAACTGTACTTAAAATTGAGGTTACAAATGCATAATTATTTTTAACCATTACATGATGTAATATTAAATGTGGCTTAAAAGTAACAGCATGCTCTGGTTATTCGAACTTCATTTTGGAAAAATCAAGAAGCTGCAGAAAGACAAGCATTTGAGATCAAACTTTACCTATTTTAACAAGAAGACAGAGAATAAGAAAAAGATAGATTAAGCAAAATAAATTTCATGAGAAGAAAATGCTGAGTGAATTAAACATGTGACATTTTTGGTGAAAAATGATTTACTTCTTTTGCCTTACACTTAGGCTGCATATAGGGAAGTCACAGGATTTAAAACTAAGAAGACACTTGGGATCTGTCTATCATCTTAAATGTCAAGCATTGTCTTACTGCTATCACCAGGCAATAAATTCTACCTCTGCTCTAGCTTCAGAAATTCTGGAGAGACCACAGGAAGGAATCCTAAAATAATTGAGACAATAAAGGCAATCTCTTGTTTGTGACTGAGAATTATAAAATAGTACTGGTATTTACCACATTGAACTACCTCCAGGTATTTAAACCAATTCTAAAAGGTGCTTCCTCTTTGATGGTGGTACAACTAAGCTCTCATTGCCTTCTTGGTATTTGTACAACAGCCTCAGGGTCTTAGAAGTCAACTCAAAAGGAAAGAGCAAATTGTCCCTGTGCAGCTGGAATTGGACAATCATTTATCTCCTTATATTCAGAGCAAATAACAGACTTTTAACAGGATTCTTGAGTTATGAGATCTTCTGCTTAAAGTTTTGCTATAGTGGAAGTATCTGGGGTTTTCCCAATAATGAAGACTCTCAAAAACACTTAGGAGTCCCTAATTAACTAAGTAAGCAACTAGATTGCTCATCTCATCTTCATGTTCTCTATGTGCAGTCCTGCAAAACAAATGTATAAAATAGAACTGGAAAGAGGACTTAAAATTAACAATAGGGAAGGTATAACTAGATCCCGCACTCAGAAACTTGAATCTCCTTAGATATGCTATCTTTACCATGGACAATGATCACATTGGCTGTCTCCACAGGTGTATCCTCACACACTGGCTTCCAGATGGTATCAGCACAGGAAACTGTAGTCAAATAAGAGGTAGAGAAGCTGGGTGTTTCTCTCTGCTTTGTCTGCTTTCTCTCTCAGAGACTGTATCCATCTAAGAAAATCTCAACTCCTCTTCTGGGGCCAGCCTCTGCCTCATAAGCCCAGTTCTCCAGTAGTTCTGATGACACTATTTTTGCTTACTCCTTAGTACCTAGGCATGGCATTGGCTCCCTGAGGCTTCAGCTGTGTTGACATCTACATGATGAATATGCCAGCATTTCATACTCTATTTACTCTCATTTACTTAATAAAAGATTTAATTTTGTATACTTGATATATTTCCTTCTACCGGTTGTCTCAGAGAGAGTTTTGTTACACATTACAAATTAGCTGCAAATAAAATGAAAGTTCAGTATTAGTTGACTTGGGAGGCAGCAGGAAATTAGTTATCAAAGGAAAAGTTTTCCTCTAGACTAGTGGTTCACTAGTGTGGTTCCAAGCCATCTGCCTCAGCATCAACTGGGAACTGGTTAAAAGAGCAAGTTCCCAGGCCCCACACAATTACTGAATCGGAAACACTGGCAATGGGGTCAAATGATCTGTTTTAAAATTGCTTCAGGTAATTCTGCTGTATGCTAAAGTTTGAGAACAAGGGTCTTAATAATGAAAATCAATTAACATTCTTGCAATTTAAAGATTTTTAGTATTTCCCTATCTTCTACAATAAAGTTCAGCTATTATTTAAAACATCTAGAAGATAACTTTAACCTTCCCTCTTGGTCTGTGTCCCTTTCTTAATTATCAGAATCCTATTATTCAAATTCTGACATGAATGGCACCTGCTTCTTAACCTTTTTTGCTTCTCAAAGTCAGAAGAGTCTTTCCTTTTTTTTTTTTCTGGTATCTCTTTGTATATCACTTGTACTGCCTTGCTAACAGAGCAGTGCATTGCTTTACTTTTCTCCTTTTCATGGTCTTAGCTTTGTTTTCTTTTATTTCCTGAACTTCTATTCAGAGTAAAAATAATGCCTCAATTTTCCTTGAATTCTTTATTCTAGCATTATCAAATATAGATGGGTCAGGTATTATTCTAACATTGTCTGATCCATCAAAATCATGTAGAGACTTGAAAATGCATATTAAGATAGTCACTCTCAAGGTAAAATTATTTGAAGATATTTTAATAGGCAAATAATATAAATAAATGCTAGGAAATTTTATAATTTGTATTATATTGTTAAAAAAGGATAAGGAGTTATACAAAGGAAGTACACATTTATTTTCTATTGCCAAGCAATTACCTTGTAACAAATACTACTCCCAAAAATAATGCATACCTGCAGGGGTATGAAGTCAGAATTGATTCAGGTGACAATGTAAGTTAACATCTAAACTATTTATGGTTCAGGAATAGTCAGTGTTACTTAGTATGCAATATTTATCAAGATTAAATAATAATAGGGAAAAAAGATATATGTTATAGAGTGAATTTTTGGTAAGATATAAATTTTTACTGTATAGATTTTAATGGTTTAATGATCAATTTTATTTACTTGATACTATGCATTATCAAAATATATCTGTTTTGTAATGCAGTCATTTAAAAATAATGCTATAAACAACCTGTGTTGCTTTAAGTTGTTAGATAATTTATGTGACTCTAAAGGAAGATTTAATTCTCAGAAAACCAAGCAATCCAAATGAAAAAACAGCTGAAACGACCATAAAAGGAGTAGTGGACAAAAAGACTTTGACAGCTCTAGAGTTTTTAAAACACCACCAAAAATATAGTCAAACCAAACAACATGAAACATAGATATTTTTATATGTGTCTTGATATTTATTATAAATTTTACAGACATTATATCTAACTTCCAGGGGCTTTTCTTGAATAAGTATTTGCAAATATTTGTTATAAATCAGTAGCCAGAAGGAATACATACCTTGAAAATAAAACCCATTTATTAACTAAATATTTATGGTGAAACACATGTCTTCTGGTGATATAGTAGACCCAGTACATAAACTACTGTGTAGGGGTAAACTACTGTGTAGAACAAAGTAAGTATTTTAGGGAACTTTGTCAGAAGGAGAATTTATTCCAGGGTAACCTAATATACTTGAACAGTTTAAAATTGTAAACAGTTACTTGAAAAAGTAACTACATATTTTATGAGAAAGTAGTTTGCCCAAACAATGATATCCATAGTTGACAAACTGATTTTGTGTACTGCCTATAAATTAAGTTTAAAATAATGAACCACGTGAGAGAAATCTGAGTTTTTCTCAGTAGAAACATGCTACACTTCTGATTTTCCCCATAAGTAAAAACAAATATGTATGTGAGGTCTGGCTTATCAATAGTCTCAACCTAACTGAAATTTCTAAGAACAGAAGGTGTGATTTTGTGAAGACATCAGAAAATTCTTATAAACAACTGTGCTAAGTAGATATAACAAAAACAGAAATATGTCTAAGAAGATAGTGTGTAATAATCAAATACACTTCAAGATAGAACAGACATTGTTCTTGACAAGACATTTGTCAAGCAATTTTTACATTTTACAGATGAAAATGTGATTCAGAGAAATGAATCCTTTTCTCCATTTATTCCATTTGTTTTTTTCAAAGAAACTAGAAGTAAAGTATTTTATATAAATTTTCCACTTCTTTAACTCAATATGAACCACAGGCTCTCATTTTGAGATCTATGAAAATTATTTCTACTTTGCTTTTCATTTATTCAATATGCTACTTCCCTTTTCTTCTAAGATTCAGAAGGTCTTGTCCACGGGCAGAGTCCTGCCTAATGAACTTAACGAATCCCACTTAATGAGTTCAGTTAAAATATCCACATTTTGAGGGCTTAATACCTATATGACTTGTGGTTCCTGCATTAAACAGAATAAGTATAGAGCATTCCTATCATTACCAAATGTATAGTTGAACAATTTTGGTATCCCAATTCTTCAAATAATTCTGAAACATTTATTTGGATTCTTTTAACATATTTATAGCATGCTTTCTTGGCTTAAAAATAAACAGACTTTAATTCCTCATTTTTCCGTCATCTGTTTGTTCTCCAGAATGTTATTTACTTTACACTCTTACTAGTTTACATTTAGCGTTCAAAAATTCCAGGTGCAATAAAAATAATTATTACACCACTTATGCCTTGCAATTCACTAATTTTAATCTATTAAATCAATAATCAATAAATATTAAGTGCAGGAATATGTTAAATCTTATATCAGTTAATGAAAAAAATCTAGATATAATGCTGGTTATATCTTAAGGCATATATATTTGCACATTGTTAGCAGTAATTTCAATGTCCAGTTTTTCTAAGGTGTAATGAAACAGACATGGGCTTAGAGATCTAAACAGTTAATTAGAATTTACTATATATCAATATTGTTCAAATGCTTTATGTATGCTAATTGATTTAATTGTCATAATAATCCATTGGAGTAGGTAAAATTATTATTTTATAGAATAGAAAACTGAGGCAAAAAGAGATTTTGTAAGTTACTCAAGGCTGTACAACTATTAAGCAGCAGATTGGGATGTTTTAATCCTGCATTTTATGATGATTAGTTCTGGGACTTTGGACAAAGTATGTATACCTTTTAAGGTACATGTTTTCAAAATAGAATGCTAATTTATATGATTGCTATAAGGACCTCAAAATATATTACTAGCATGCAGCAAGCACTCAATAAACAAAGATTCCACTATATTTGCTTCTCCAAGTGTATGACTAGATTATCTTTAATATCTAGTATTTACTTCTTTTAAAATTATGTTTGATTCACTTCAATATAGTTTTGCCTTGATATATGATTTCTATCACAAGTATCTTCAAAACAGTTACATATTTTTATGTTAAAAATAATCTTTATGATAAATTTTCTGCTGAAGTTAATGAAATGGATTAAATAAAATTCTAATGTTCAGAGCACAACTATGAATGCACTGAATAAGAAGATAAAAAGATTGACTTGCAGAATCATGATCACTTCTTTAGCTTTACATGGTGAAGAAACTACTCTGTATTCCCTTTCTGATGTTGCTTTGAATGTGTTTTCCAGTATATTTACATAAGATTTTATTCTGGTTCATATCTTGAAATTAATTATGGAATTACCAACACTGTAACTGTCTTTAATGGAGCTTCTAGTACTGAATAACTTCATTCTTTTCCTGGATCTTTATTTTTTGTTTACTGAAGCTTATAATTGTCTTGAGCATAGTATTAGTACATATTAAAGTTTCTAAATGATGTTTCTCCTACTCTGTGATGTGAATGCAAAAGCATTCCCTCTGGTTATAACTGCATCTGTCTCAAACCAACAGTCTAATTTTTTCAAATCCATGGGGATTCAAGCTCATTATATTAACCAGGTTTAAGGCTTCAAGCATTGATTTTTTTTTCTAGACATATGAGTAATCAGGAAACTATTAACAAGCATCAAAGAAACAAGTAGATTACTTTTGTGAATTAGTGGAGGATTATGTGATCCAGTATTGCTAATATTCTTGCTCCTTTTTGTTCTAATTGCTATTTATTATCATGGCTGGTATTACATATCATTATATGCAGATAATAAATCTGCCCTATGTTTTGTTGGAAAAAAAATCCCTGGTATAATAGTATTAGGATGTGTCCTTTACGTCAGCTTCAAACCAATAGTAAAGTGTGATAATCTAGCAATATTTTTCTTCTTAGACTCATGAAGGAAACACTTTTACATATGATTATAATTTCATTTTGTAAGCTTCATAATGCAACCAATTTAGACTCCTAAATAGAAGGGCAGAGTATTTTACTTTTGATTAATGGGGAAAAAACACTCCTGGTGATAAACATGACAAGTATGTATTTAATTTCAAAAATATAACTGTTATTGTATTAAATCATGTATAAACATAGTTTTTATAAATACAAGTGTGTTCAAATACAGTGTTTAATAAATAGGGAGTGTCCTGAATCTAAAGTTTTACATATAATAGTTTCCTTTTCTCATCCTTCTCTTTTCCTTCTTCATGTTCTAGGGAATGAGTTGAATCACAACAATCAGCACATAGTCAGCAGAATTACATCAGATATATTCAACTATATCTGACAATGCTGTTATTTCCTGCTTCTCTGTAATTGAGGGTTATAGTTGAATTTGGCATTTATATATCAACAATTACTGCCTGGACACAAGATAACCTAAATACTATTCCCCCAAAGAAAACTGGATCTGGCTTACACTGAATAAGTATGAAATCTGTAAGAGAACATGACCTCACTGAAATTAGAGGTGTACGCTGATCCACCAGCAGTGACAACATGAGATTCTGTGTTTAGAGGAGAAAAGGGGAAGCGTTGTAAATTCTATAATATTGCCATGTAAGTTTTCACTTATTCATATTCAAGAAGGGAACTGTGATCAAGACAAGTCCATCAAGCTATACAAAGTATGCCTGTGGAAAACATTTCAGTTCATCGGTTAGCTACAAATGAGTCTTACCAAAAAAGATAAATGTGTTCTGCTCTATTAATTACTAGAGCGAAAATACATTTAAACATGAACGAACTATTATGAATAATTATGAATTATGAATATTAACGAATAAATTTAAGAATTAACTAAGCAAATGAACCAGGGTCCTTAGTTATTATCAGTTCTGCAATTATCTTCCTTAGTGCAAGGTTTAAGGTTATAGATTTAGCAAGTAAAAATGAGACACACCCAGTTAAATTTAAATATCAAATCAAAATTAATTTTAATTTATGATGCCACATGCAATATTTGTGACATTCTTAAAACAAAATATTATTTATTGTTTATCTGAAATTCAAAATTAAGGTGGGCATTCTCAATTTTACCTTGCAGTCCCTTATAATCTTTGGACAGTGTTACATAGGTAAATATTATTAGCATATGTTTAAGTACCTCTTTTCTAGAAATAACACTAAGAGAAAGTAATCTCTCAATCATAATTTTGCTTTATAAATTTAGAGATTAATGTGATTTCTTTTAATTTAATTGAAAACTATAATTTACCCACAGACTTCATGCCACCTCTGGAATTTTCCTGGCAAAGTAAATGCCTCCATTCTTATCCTTATTACCTAACAAATTTTATTAATATCTTTTAGCTAACAGTGTGCAGAAACATGGATTTCCTCATTTAAACAAGACTGTTTAAATTTGCTTAATAGCTTTTTAAATTTTACACTAAGCAATTAATTCAGGAAGTGCTTACAAAATAAGTCCAAAAAAGATACACAATGAAATTGCATTGAATTTTACTCAATCTGCTACACTGTGTATATACAAGGACTTTGTTTTCTTATGTCAAAGGGAAAAGTAAGCCCTGGAAGATTTACAATGCATTTCTAATCACATATTTTAAAGTTAGATTTGACAATGATGTACACAAGATCATGAATATTACAAGGACAGCAAGAAAACAGTTTCATAAAAATTCACTGGCCCTTAGCAAAACAGTAAAGGTAACAAAAAAATAACCTATACATGATTTTCTATTTTAACTCCTTTAATTTTTTAATTTATTGAAAGCAAAGAATGAGTTTACTTTTCTTCAGTAAGGTGAAAACACAGCAGGAGATCAATAACGAAAACGGTGGGAAGAGGATAAGGGAAGACTATGCAAATAAAATCAGAGGAACAATGGCAATATTGATGATGATTCTTAATTTTGTTTGCGTTTTCATGTTTAAAGTAATTTTAAGGTGCCATTACATCCCATTTAGCAAATGGCATTTTAAGAAATGTTTATGCTTATGATTGATGTAAAAAGCCCACCTTTACATGAGGGTAAAAGCAAAACACTGAAAGTCCAAGCAGAAGCGTGTGTGTTGAATTTGCCCAGCAAAAGGTATCTATGCCATGTTTGTTATTCCGGTTGTTAAACTCTCTGCACCTAGACTTACCTTGACTGAGCACATGCTGGGTTTCTGAAAAGAGAAAATCTGTGAATCAAAAATGAATAGGCAGACAATCTAAATCAAAACCAAACACACACACACACACACACACACACACACACACACACACACACACACACACTCCAAAACACTCAAAGAGCTGATTTAACACAATGAGTTTCTAGGAGCAGAAAGCACAGAGATTTGGGTTCTATATAGCAGCAGTGTGATAGGAATATCACGAAAAGAATTACCCCCTTCTAGCTCAGGATACTGGTATCTCTGTTGTAGCAATCTTGGCCGTGATACACCCTGCTGTCTTTGGCACAGTGTGCTAGTTCTTACAGAGGAGAAAAGTTTCAAAAAGCTTAGCTTTGCACAGAATGATTTCAGTCAGTACTGACAAGACACTTCCCCGAAATAAGTCACAGTGACAGCAGAAACAACAACAGCAGCAATAGAGGAACATTAATGCATCTTTTCAGGAATTCCTTACATGCCAGAGATTCTGAAGCCTCAGGACCTCAGCCCTTTCTCTCAAGAGTCAGAGCAGAAACTAGAGGATGAATGAATGACATGGAAATGGAAGTTGTTACATGTATTCCTAAGCAGTCATGAAATTCTCCACAAAGTTCTCATAAATAATAAAAAAGTATGAATTAAAAGCTATAGATAGTTTCCACAAGAGTTGAGGAAGGACAGGGAGAGAAATATTATTTCTTCAACTGTTATTTTGTCTTTCTATTTTTTAATACCCCTGGCTGGATATCACGGAAAACAAATTTAATGAGACAAACACTTTCTGAAAAATACTTGTATCTGGTAAATCAAGGAGAGAATATCTTCAAATGCACATGTTTCGGAAGACATTTTATTAAGCAAAATAGCAATGTTTCATTTTTAATTTTTGTTCATTCTTAAATTGTTAAACGTTAAATATGACAGTTTCCTCTGTAAAACATTGAAATGGCAAATAAAAACATGAATGTGTTCCTTTAACGTGAACTTTCTTATACAAATCTATGGTAATTTAGATGAGAGAATTATGAATACCTACTATTTTCAAGTGTCAACAAGATTGCCTTATTATTCCAAATATATATAGAAATGGAAGTGCAAGTTACCTGATTTTAATATATTAGCCTCATTTGGGATAGCAGACTTGAAATAAGTCAGGTATCTTACTTACGTTTTTTCTAGGGCTAATTAAAGTTTGTTACCTCAAACCATTAAACACTATTTATAGAATTAAGAAAATTGTGCGCAAATTATGACAAGGTTAACAACAAATGACTTTAGTATTCAGAGATTTTGTAGAACTCAACTAATAAATGGCAAAATTTATTTTAATTTTATTTTCTCATTGGAATTATTAATTGCAATTTAAATAAATCAGTGTTTCTCAGACAATCTTTGAGGAATAATCATTTTTTAAAACTATTCTGTTTGACATGGACTAATGTTTTAAAAAACACAATATAGGTCGATTCTAGAAATAAAGTAGAAAAATAAAAATAGGCAAAATGAAAACCTCCCTTTCTTCACCCTTCATTCACAGTTACCCATAATTTGAGAGCAAGCTTATAGAAATAGCAGTGTGTAGTGACAAAGATTTACTTATTTACTTATGAGCAAAACCACAATGCTATCCTAAAGCTAGTCTGGCATGTACTGTGCTCTAAGGATCTAATTCATCAATGACTCCCGTGGCATTTTAAGGGGGATTTTCATGTAATTCACTTCTAAAGTCCAAGTAATATGCCTCTTCAGAGTAAGTTACAAAATATTATTATTCATCATTATTGATTACACTCTCTGGTGGTAAGCAAAGAATGCAAATTTGCTTATGAAAGAGAAGAAAGGTTGCGTGTATGCATGATTTAACATAACTTAAGGCAGAAATTTGCCCTATTTTTCCTTAAAATCCTCAAGTGGACATTTAAAAACCATCACAAAGCTGATAATATTGCCTTTATCTGCTCTTGATATTAATCAAATTTCAGAGTCACTATGGGAAACTCTGAAGAATTCTCTCATTAAGCTAGCAAGAATAATTTTTATGCTTTTAGAATCAATAAGGCATGATTACATTTTTTGAGCTAGAAAAATAGTGATACATATGCGTTCAAAACAGTTTTTCATAAAGCATATGAATATTAAGTTTGGAATTCAGAGGTTGCCTATTTTTAGTGAGACAGTCCAAAATAGATATTTTATAAATCACTATAGATTTATTTGTAGAGGCATAAACTGACATTTTACTAAAATGGAACAAATTTTGCATGAAAGTATCTTAAAACAGCACGACAGAAACTTTGACTAGTTTTAATAAAAATCCATTTCATATCATATTTGAACTCGTACATTCTAATCTCTCATTTAACAACCATTTGTTGAGGCTCTGTCAGACATTGTACTAACAGTAATGAAATAGGTAGATTTAAGTCAAATAATTAGTTCATTATATCACAATATTATAAAATGATCATAGTTATAGGAGAGCTATAGAATATTATAAGAACATAGAATAAGGTATCCAACAGAATCTCAAAAATCAAAGAGATCTCCAGAAGGGCTTAAAATTTAAATTTACAGTTACAAGGTAATACTTACTGAAAAGTAAGGCTTAGGAGATAATGTACAAGTCAGAGGTGGGATCAGCATGAGAAAGTACTCAAAGGCCTGAGACAATGTGGTACTGAACTTAAAACAAAATTTAAAAATGATAATTGTAGATCAAGAACTTAGGAAGTAAGATAAGAAAAAAAAAAGAAAAGGAGCCAAAGAGGTGGGCAGATGCCAGATGATAAGAGTGCTTAGTAACCATGTGAAAGAGAAAGATTCAAATCCTAAGCTAATGGAAACATTCAAAATTTTAAACCAGGTAATATCTGATCAAATATATATTTTAATAAGAAGCCCCTTTCACTGGAAGAGTCTGCATGATGACATCAATTGAAGATAAAGAGACAATATTGGAGGCTAGTATTCCCTTTCTAACTTCAATGCTAACATTATTAAGAAAGGGAATACTACAGTAAGGACAGTTTTATTTTTGGGAAACATGAGTTTAGTTTAAAAAATGATGAGTTCAAGAAAAGTGAATCTGAAGTGCATTGTAGAGAGCTGAGCTGAAACACATGAAATAATAGTGAGAAATAAAAAGATGCTTTTTGCAGCTTGCAACTAAAACCATGGTTGTAAAATACAGAGAGAGAATCAGGAGTTATCTGATAGCTCTATGTTTTTGTACTGAGGATTTTCTAAATAAGACTATTTATTTCACCTCCTTATTTAAACCTAGAATCAAATCACCCTAACAATGCTTCTTTAAAATGTTTCCATAAAATATTGTCAAATTCCTCTATTCCTAGAGATACAGAATCTCAAGAAACCACAGGCAGAAAAGCCTTTCTTTTCATAGCTACATGAATATACACAAGATCAGAATACATATATGCGTATTCCTCTTTGGTGTAGTTTTACTGACACTCCCAAAGGAACTTGCTTGACTTTCCCAGTGTTCCCTTATTTAATATGTTTCCTCTCTTCACACACAACCGGGAAATAAGGAGCATCACATGGCACTCTGTGCAGAGCACTATGAAATTTGTAACTCTGACATGTTCATAGAACAAGTGAAATCTTCCGGCTTAAATTCAACCTATAATTTAAAGCAATTAAAAACAAAAGAGTGGAAGCTCAGAAAATAATGTCAAATGTCTTTTATGATGCTTTATAACACTTCCACATCTCCCCATTTTCTTTTCTTTCCCATCATTCATTGCTGCTTCAAACCTTGTTTTCCTCAGGCCTCCATTTCTCACTCATTTGGAGTTTTGAGGGAAAGTGAAGAGGTCTTGAGAGCTGAACTGACTTCTGCTTTCAATAAGACTATCAGGGTCTATAGGTATTATTAGTTTCCACACTTTTCTGCCATCCCTACCACTACACACATTTTGCCTAATAACTTAATTGTTTATTCATTTTTTCTTATACATACCCCACCTTAAGTTTTCTTGGGATACAACTACTTCTAGACTAGACCAGTTCCTCTACTATGAGCTTTATTCCTTCCTGTTTCTAGGAACATTTTCCCTTTTCACTTATTCGTCTCCTTGTATTCAAACACTCCCTCTGTACTCCCACTTTACCTTTAATACATTAAAAAAGAATGCTTAAATCAATCACACTTTAGAAACAAAACTAAGTAAATGACATAAAATAAACAGTAATGATAACAGAAGTCCTAAAACCATATGGTCCTGACTACAGGTGAGACAGAGAATTACTTAAGTTAGGGACGTGTCATTTCTAGATGCATGTACAGCATAGAAAAGCAAACATTTAATGGTAAAAATAATGGTCAGATGCTAGAAAAAATAATAATGATGGTGATTTTTTTCTTTTTAGTAGCAGTACCATGTCTTTTGTTCTAAATATCATATTCTTTCTAGGATATGAAAATTTTGTCTATATTTCATACCATACCCACCACCAAAGTTTGGGTGTCCTTTACCACCACTTTTTTCCTTTACCCTCAAACAACTGTCCACCCATCCAAACCACAGCCCTGAATTCTGTTATTTATGTTGGGATTTGTGTGCTAATTTGTTTCATTTCATTATATTTCGCATATAAGTGACACCATTCTGTACTATTCTTTTCATTTCTGACTTAAGATCCTGTCGAATTCCAACCAAACTTTTACAAGGGTGCAGTGTCAGCTTTTTAAGAAAGGCATATAATTTCATTGAGTATGTATATCAGAGCTTCTTTATCCAGTCATCTGTTGATGGGCAATTAGGTTGTTTGCATATCATGGCTACTGTGAACTGTGCTGCTATGAACATAGGGGTACAGACCTATTTATGATTAGAGATTTTACATCCTCTGGATACATGCCTAAGTGTGAAATTACTGTATCAAATGGTAGAGCCAGCTTTATTTGGGAATCTTCATACTGTTTTCCAATGAGGTTGTACTGATTTACGTTGCTACCAGCAGTGTTAACAGCATTCCTTTTTCTCCACACCCTTTCCAACACATGCTATTTCTGGCCTTTTCATATAGGCCATTCTTACTGGTGTGAGGTGGAACTCATTGCAGTTTTAATTTTATTTCTCTGATGATGAGTGAAGTAAAGCATTTTTTCAGGTGTCTGTAGGATATACATGTGTCTTCTGTAAATATGTGTCTATTAAGTTCTTTTTCCCACTTTTTGAATGGGTCATTTGCTTTTTTATTGTTGATGTGTATGTTTCTTTGTATATTTTGGAGATTAAGCTGTTATCTGATGTAAATTGTGTGAATATCTCCTCCAATTTCGTGGGCCATCTTTTTGTTTTAGCTTTGATTTATTTTGCTGTGTGGAGCTTTTCAGTTTGCTGTAGTCCCAGTTGCTTAGTTTTTCTTTCTTTTCTTTTGCTATTGGTGCTGCATCAGCAAGACATCTTTGAGGATGACATGGAGTGTTAATCCCATATTTTCTTCTAAGTATTTTATGATTTTAGGTCTAATACCAGGTCTTTAATTCATTTGGTATAACTTTTGTGTATGGCATTAATGAGTAATATAATTTCTTTTCTTTCTTTCTTTTTTTTTTTTTCGAAGTCTTCCAGTTTTCCTAACAGCATATGTTGAATAGACTTTCTTCCTCCATTCTTGGAAATTTTGTCATAGATAAGCTGTCCATAAAGTGTGGTTTGAATTTGATTCCATTGACTGATGAGTCTGTTTTTCTTCTAGTACCACACTGTTTTGATGATGGTCACTCTATGGTATAAAGTCAGGGAGTGTGATTCCTCTGCCATTCTTTTTTCCTTTTAGGATAGCTTTGGCTATTCCAGTCTTTTTGTGGTTTGATATAAATTCAGTATGGTATTTCACTGAAAAACAACTCTGGGATTTTTGATGAGAATGGCAGAAGCCTATATATTGCATTGGGTAGAATGGCCATTTTTATTATATTGATTCTTCCAATTCATGACCACGCAATGTTTTTCCATTTCTTTGTGTCTTCTTCTGTTTCTTTTGTTAAGGTCCTATAATTTCAATAATAGAGGTCTTTCACCTCTTTTGTTAAGTCTTTACCCAGGTATTAGATCTTTCTTGGCACTATTGTGAAAAGGATTCCTTTCTTGATTTCTTTTCCTACTCTTCATTTTATTTATGAATGCTACTGACTTTTTCTTGCTGATTTTATAGCATACCATTGTGTTGTATTCATTTACTAATTCTAGTAGTTGTTCCCCCCACCATGGAGTTTTTAGGATTTAGTAGGTATAATATCATGTCACATGCAAATAATGATAATTTTTTTTTTTTTCTTTTCAAGTATGACTTCCCGTAATTTCCTTTTCTTGCCTTATTACTCTAGCCAAACCTTTCAGAACTATGTTGAATAGCATTGGTGAGAGTGGGTAAGCTTGTTTTGTTCAGGAACATTTGTTCAATCACCAATTCTTTGTGGTTCTTCTATGTTTGTTCTTTTCATTTCTAATTTCACCCGCTGTGGTCAGAGAAGGGGCTTCCACAATTCCAATCTTGCCAAATTTGCTAAACCTATTTTGTGTCCCAGGATACAGTCTATCATTAAAAATGCTCCATGTATACTTGAGAAGAATGTATATTATTTTTTTGGGCGGTGGGGTGGGGGGCTAGAACACCCTATATAGATATCTTACATTCATTTGATCTATTGTTTCAAATAGGGTCCTAATTTATTCATTCATTTTCCACCTGGATGATCTGTCTTTTGCTGTAAGTAAAATGATGAAGTCCCCTGCTATTATTGCATTATTATCAATGTCTTCCTTTAGCTGTCAGTATTTTTTTTATATATATATTTAGATCATCCTGTATTTGGTGCCTATATATTGATGATGGTTTTATTTTGAAGGATTACCCCCTTAGCCATAATGTAGTCACCATACTTGTCTCATGAAATCATTTTTAGTTAGAAATTTGTCTTATCTAATATTAGTATTGAAGCTCCTGATTTCCTTATATCAATGTTGCTTTGATATGTTTTTCTGTAGCACTTGACTTTTAACCTATGCTTATCTTTGGATCTGATATGTGCTTCTTGTAGGCATAATACTGATAGGTACCTTTGGTTTTAGTTTTGTTTTGTTTTTAATCCAAATAGCCACTCTACATCTTTTGATTGATGAGTTCAGTGCATTCAAGTTTTGGGTGATGGCTGAAATGTAGAATTTTATTACTGTCATTTGAGTCTTTGTTCTCGTTTGATTTTCTCTGCCTGCTGTTTCATTTCTTGTTTGTTTAAATTTTTGTTTCCCTCTGGATGACACTCAGTGTCTGTTCTGCCAGTTTTGCTTATTTCCCAGGTATATATCTCTTTATAATTGGGTTTCGTGATTGTTCTATTGATTGTATTTGACTGTACTTCACTATGATCATCTTTTATGAGCTGATGCCATTTAGTATTTATGTATTTGTACAAGATACAGGTTTTTCTTTCTCCCTTTGGGGATTTTTTAGTTGTTAATGTCCTGTCCTTTTGGTGTCATCTTTGTTTCTGCTTCTGCTATCCTGTTTATCATCATTCTGGAGGTTTGGTGAGTCTTTGTTTTTGTTTTCTCTATTGTAGGGACCCTTTCAAGATTTCTTGAATGGCAGGTTTGGTGATAGAAAAATTCATTAACCTTTGTTTGTCATTGAAGTCCTTTATCTCTCAATCAGATTTGAATGGTAATTTTGTAGAGTATACTTGGATAGTAGTTTTTGTCTTTTATTATTTTGAAAATATTCTTCCACTCTCTTCTGGCTTATAGGGTTTCTGCTGAGAATTTTGATGATAGTCTTGAGTCTTTTCTCATGGACTTGAGTAGTTTTTTTGTTACTGACTTTCATTAGTTTCAATATGATGTGTCTCGATATGTCTATTTACATTTAGACATTTCTATATTCTCTTTGGTTGTTAAACTTCTATGTTTACTTTTAGTGACAGTTGTTGGAAATTATCTGCTATTACTTCTTCAATAGGATTTTTTTGCTCCTTTCTTCCTCTCCTCAACTTTGGAAGCACCTGTTATACTTATGTTTGTTCTTCTCATGGTGTCAAAAATTTGTTGTAGAGTTTCTTCATTTTTCCTCAACCTTGTTTCTCTCTCCTCTTCTGTGTTGCCTGTGTTATCTTGACTTTTATTTATGATAGTCATTCCTCTGAAAGGATGCATCTGTTTACAAAGCTTTCCCTGTTTATTCCCAGTTCATTGACTGTATCTTTCATCTCTAGCATTTCTGAAGACTTTCTGCATGGCCTCAGTCTCTTTGGTGACTTATTCCCCTTGGTATGTCACTTCTTTTCTGAAGTCTTCCAATTCCCTTTGGGTAGTCATATGTGCCCACTGCACCTCATTCAGCTTTTTTATAACTATTGTTTTGAATTTCTTAACTGTTATATTGTCCCAATTCATATCAATGAAGATCTCTAGTGAGCTTCTGGCATCTTCATCTTTTCAAGTCATTTGTGTCCTACTAGGTGACTTAGGTTTTCGCATGGCTTTTTTTCCCCCTGCTTGATAATGATCCTGTGGCTTTCCTTTTCTTTTACTTTCGATTTCTTCCTTCCTATCTGCTCTCTTTATGCCCTTTTATGATGAACCACTGATGCTTTTTCAGGTGATGCTTGTGCAGCTCTCCAGCACAGTGAGTTTAAAAAGTTCCCCAGGTGCTTTTGTGATCCTAGATCTCTGGTAGTCCAATTATGTGCTTTTTAAAACACTGGATCTAAACTGAGGCACCACAGGGTCCTTCAGATCCTGTGGCCTAAGAGCTAGTTATTCCTAGCAGCAACTAAGCAGAGTGGAGGGGGTCATAGCCCATGGGATTAGAGGCCTAGCATGTTTAGTCCATTGTGGTTCCGAGCTGACAGGGTGGGGGCCTGTCATCTATGGTGGTGGGAGGGAGACACTGGTTTTCAGGATGGGTGTGGTGTACAGTCTCCACCTCCAACTGAGATGAAGCTGTGGTCTCTTTTTCTTTTATATGCGAGAGTAGACCAGTGTAGTCTCTGGCCAGACTTGGGGGCGTGCATGGTTGTTCTATTTTCCTCCTGCCATCAGGCACATGTTTGTCTCTTCTAGGGCCAGGTACATGGCTACTCTTCCACAGGCTGTGCATGTCCCCTCTGCCCTAGCTGGGCATACGGGTCTTGCACACAGGCACAACAACTCCTTTTCAGGCTGGGTACAGTGCATGCATAGTTCTCTCTCCTCTGGCAGGGATGGGGTACTTATGCATGGGAGAAGCTACCCATCTTCAGGCTGTGCTGATATTGATGCTAAAGTTGATGATTATTTTAAATAAATGTCTAAAATTTTCAGTATATTTAGAATGTGCAATTACTTATTCAAGTTAGAATATACAATATACATTTTATTTAATCTGCTTATACATTTAAGGATGAATCTCAGAAGACTTTAAAGACTTAAAACAGTATACAATATTTATAAAGTATGTATCTATTTACTAATAAATAATTTCACTAAGATAAGAAAAACTTCAATTACATGTTTAAAACTAAGCTACTTAATCTTCTCCAACTTCAAATGAAAATGGAAAGATATTAAGACTATATTTTGCTGTTATTTTCATAACTATTTCTTACTGTTTAAAGTCAACTGTTTACTCGTGTGAATTACATTACATTCTTGTAGACAGAAATCTTGATAGAAATAATAAATTTGCTCAGTAATAAGTATATTTAGAGGAATGAAAATAAGCTGTATTAAATGAAATCCTAAACCAGGTACTAAGCATATGCATAATCTTTTCATGTTTACAAAAATGATAATAAACTTAATCCTTCACATTTCACATTTGAATAGCTCTAATGTTTCTATATGTTGCTTCAAAATCTTTTTAATTGTGAACAAGACAAAAATATACATCAACTGAATAAGAATCTTTTGAGATACTGAAACTGAAGTTTACTTTCTAATTATTGCTTGAATAATTTTTATTTCATTTGGTCTAAAGTTTTAAAAGATTGAACTTTTTGACTGAGTAAAAGCAATTTTTGCTTAGAAAATTACTAATATTTATATTTTTATTAAATTATATACTTGTATGACTAATATACTCAATTTTACTATGATTTATTAGATAATAAACCAGAAGGTAGAGTAGGCAACTTTAAATGAGCATAGAATGGAAACAAGTAGATATTAATTTTGCTCAGGTAATGCTTTTCTTGGGATTAGTGAACTATAGAATGTGCTTACACTATTAAACTTAAAATATAAAATGGGAAGTGGTCTTAATACACTAAATTGTGAAACTAAAATTTTCACTGAAGACTAAATAGTCACAACAACATTACTCTGTAATGCTATCATTGTTTTATTCTTTCGACTGACAAAAGGGCAAAAGTGGCACCATCATTCATTAAAAAGAAATCTTGGATTAACTCTATTATCATAAGTCAAGGGAGGGTACATTTCAGGGCTATTTACTTGAAAGCAGAATAGGAGTGGACAAGAAAATTATTTTCTGTGACAGTTTCAGAGTGTAAACATAATAAGACTTATAATAAAACTATAGAAAAAGGTGCCCAGGACAGCCCTCTCCCTTCTTAATTTATACTTCTCTTGCAATTTCTTTTCCAAGTTAGTGAAGAACAATATGTATATATATATATATATATATATATATATATATATATATATATATGCCCCCATTCATGCCCACATAGTTAAAAAAAAAAAAAAAAGCCAATGCCTTGGAGGCTAGGACCTGACATAGTATCTGTAAACTTGTCTCATCAACTAGGATAAATCTGAGAAGTCAGAAATAATTCTTATACCTGATAAATAAATTACTCAGAAGTAATATAAATGCTAAAGCAAATGCAGAAATCTGTTTTTTTCATGAGTAAATTAGGCAGTACTTAAACACTTGACTAGTAATACTGGAGACACTTTCATAAGTAAAGCTTTTGATGTTTGGAAGCTCCTACTGAAGCATTTTATTTTCTTTTACCTTCATTAATATTTTATATGTCTAATACCTGGAGGCCTGACAGCTCATGTTAAACCAAAAACTGACATATTCCAATGACTTTCACTGAAGATTCCTAAATCTAATGTGATAATATCTTTAATTTGTCAGACATATAGAATGAAAGAAAGTAATTACATTGGCCAAAATAATTTTGTCTATACACTTTATTATGCAAAATTTAAAATAATTTTCATTTATTATGTTTTAAAAACTTTTGGTATAAAGTCTATTTTGACAATAGCTAATGTCAGATTTGCATCATATTAAAGTTGTAAGATGACATTGAATTTTGTGAAATAACATCTGTGTAAAAACAGTATTATTTGCTTTATTTTAAAAAGCATATTAATTAAAGCATTTTAGCTGGCATTGTTACATTGAGCTGACTTTTAAAAATACATTCAGAAATTATTTTTTAATATTATAAGAATATATTCCTGTCATTTATGACTAAAGTTCAGAATCATATTGTGCAGATAGTTTCCAAGCATCTTTGTCTATTCTGTTTTATGGAAAGAAAGGGGGAAAATTGTTGGATTTCCTAAGAATTTTTACCAGAAAATTTAGGAAACTAAAGAGATGTAACTGCCACTAAGTTGGGAAATAGTCAAAACAAAGAATAACATCTACATATTATATTCTTGCATCTTTATTACTATAAAATGGAAATAATCAATGTATTATTATATTCTTGCACTTTTACTGATAAAATATTGCCACTACATATTTTAAATGGGCTTTTAATATATACCACCATCTATATACTTTTGGTCTGTTATTCTACAAAATTTTTTCTATAATTTTCAGTCTTATAGTGATAATAGCTATATGGTAAGTCATCACAAAGCTAAACTATTCTTCTTATACAATTGATGATATGTCTGAGATAATTATCTGAGGCTGAATATAGTCCTATAAAAATTTGAATTATTCGAAAATTATTAAACCTAAGATGTTGACATTTGTACTAGAAGCTTTCAAAAAGTCGCAATGACTTTTAATTGCATTTATTTCTTACTGTGATTCTCAGCAAGGACCAATCACTGATATTGGTTATAAGTCAATTCAGTAATGTTAAAATGCAAATATTCCACAAGAATAATGTTTTAAATAAAATCAATAGGGAAAAATAATTGTAGAATTTTAATTGATAAAGCTAATTTTAGGCAAAAAAGGGTCCAGTGCTTGTTATTCTTATCCTACTCTTAACATTGTTTAGGATAGTGCTTATCATTAAACTGGTATAGCTTGCACATCTCAGGGGTAAATCCCCCAGGAGCTGTGCAGTACACCAGTACCATCAGGCAGTGACTGTGGGTAGGTAATTCTAAGTTAATACAATACATTTATCCACTTTGTGAACACTTTCATGAATGTATCTGTAACAATGACGATGAAGATTTGTTATGGAAAGGAAATAAGCATCCAAAGCCCATGGAAAGAGATTAAAAGTTGAAGAAAAACATTTTAAGGAAACATTATTCATTTATCCCTCTTTAATCATGAATTGTATTGCCATAAGAAAACAGAAGAAACAGTAACTGTAGCTGTATTCAAAATAATGAAAGAAAGCATTAAAAAAATTGAACTATCTGTACCTTACCATATGATAATAATGACTAGGACCTGAATATTTTGACTAATTCTTGATTTTATATTTGGACTAGGAAAAATAAGTAAAATAAGTCAATTATTTCAGGTTATTGTTCAATTCCACATTACCTCCTCTGTGGGGTCTTGCTCCCTAGCAAAGCCTGTGTTTTATGGGATTTGTGACTCTGTGTTGTAGTTATTTGGATAGATGTCAGTCTCCGTGAATGGAATGCCAATTCTTTTAAGTCAGAAATTGTCTTTTATTCATCTAGATATATTCACTGGCTACTGTGGTGTTTCAAGAAATGAAATAAAAAGCTGTAGAGAAATGAAATAAAGAGCTGGAGAATGACTAAGAAATTAATCATAAATGTGTTTTTAAAGGACTCATTAAAGGCTTTTTAAATTTTTCTATTATATATCAGTGGTATTTGTCATAATCATTCTTATTAGAAAGTAATACTACTCAAGCATGCAGTCAACAAGAATTTATTGAATATTCATTATGAGCCAATATCTGGGTCTAAGCCTTGAAATAGAGACTGGAAGAAGATACATTAGAATTCTGCCATCACAGCCTTAAATTGTAAGTACAATACAAATATTAAACATCTGTATAAAACAAAATATTTTAAATCCTTGATATTGGTAGTTCGGTGTGCTATTAACAGTGTATAAAAGGGTGGGAAGGTCTTCCTAAAGAATTTATTTTTAGGCAGAAAGGCAGGAAAGAGGTACAAATTTGCCAAAACAAGAAGGAAGCGGAAAAGGGGAAGAGTATTCTTAGTGCTACTAAATTATATATGTAGATAGAAGTTTATACAAGCTGATTTCAGCTTTCAAAATACATTGTATATAAAAGAACAGTGCTTCTAAAATTTAGCCTATTTTTAGAGAAATTAACAAGAAATATTTAAGGATTACGTGCCAATTATTTATATATTTGCAAACTAAATTATCTTTATAAAATAGCATGAATTATTTTAGAAAAGAATGTAACATAAAAATTAAATATAATTTCCTAATTTTTGTTATTGACTTAAAGTATATATAGACAATAATTTGATTTAAAATATTTTTATTGAGAAAGAATTCTATGAAAAATAAAATTACTGTTCATTTAAACATTACTTATTTTCTTGTGATTTAATGTGTCTTAAAGTGAGATAGATTAATAATTTGAATAAATTGAGCTATTTGTATCAAAAATAAATTTCTTCTTGATCCATTTGAAATTATAAAAATTAATGTGACATCCAAATAAACAAATTAAGATTGAATTGAATATTTTCTTATCATTAGAAGAAAAATTGACTATATTTCTCATGGAAACACATTTTTTTTCTTTTTCTGATCTTTTCAACATATTTAGAGAGATAAAGTCAGGAGAAAGACTTTATATGATTTCACTCATATCTAGTATGTAGAGAAGTCAAGTAAACAAATGAAATAAACTAAACACAAATAGACATCCAATCTATAAAAATTAAATCAATGATTACAAAAAGGAAGGGGGAATGTTGGGCAAATTTTGAGAAACATGGTCACTTATTTGACAAAGATGGAAATGGACTGGTGGTGGTGAACATAGTTTTTAGATACAGATTTTGAATTACAAAAATGAACACCTTAAACCTATATAATGATAGGATGCATTGCTCCCTCAGTAAAGATAATTACACATTTAACCCTTAAAGGGATATATGATTATAGACTCTTTACAGTGACAATAATGATATTTATATTTCAAAGAAGGAGTTTATAGTGCCTAAAATTGACAAAATTAAGTCAATTGAGATCAATGGTAAATTAGATGATCAAAATTTCCCTTCTATTACTGATAAGAATTATACATAGATCTACTAAACCTCATAACTTGGATCAAAGTAATATACATTTAAACATATATTTGTTAGCATTAAGATACTAATAATATTAATACCAGTCAAAATAACCTAAATTTGAATCTGCCCATATGAATCTTCAATTCAATGGGATTAAAAAATAACCTAGTTTATCTCATTCTTGAGGTTATTCATTTTAGAGGATGCCATTTTTTTAAATATTATTTCCAGAAGCGTATTCATGAAATAATTTTGAGCTTCAAAAAACACTTACTATTAATCAGGTATGTTTATTTCAATACAACTTAAATCTTATATAATGTTTCCTACTAGACAACTAGAAAATATGATCCTGAAAAAAATGAGGAGTTTTAAATAGATTAAAACAATTTTTTTTGATAGATATTTAATTAGGGAAATTGTGGAGAGAATATTCTAATATTTTCAGCTGAATACTAAAATTGTATTTGCAGAAATGCCTTTTCAGAGCTTTTAAAAAAATATTACACCATCAGTTTTTGTTAGAGATCATTATACTAAACAATCAAATGAAAGATCATTTATCTGTTCATTATAAAATTATAGTACATTTTCTTTCAGTGTTATCTTTTATAGTTTCCAAGGGAGAAGTTTTCTTAGCAATTCAGCAAGAGTGAAAACATTATTGTATAAGTATGATTTATTGCAGACAATTATGAAATACTTGGCAAGAAATGAATATAAGAACACATTGATACAGAAAAATAAGTATTAGGCCAATGATGCTTTTACACAGCTGATATTTTTAATAAGATGTCACAGTAAAATTGACTTGCTTTATGGAGCTAACTATAATTATTTTATTAACAAGGACAAGAATATTTCAAGGGCATATATACTTAGCATATAATTTTCAGTAAATTTATGAATTATTATAACCAAAGAGTAAAATTTCCCTTCATGTTTAAATTTAAAAAAATTTACAAATTTATTGCTTTTGGTTTAATAAAAATAAATTATATGCTAACTCTAAACTTTGGTAAGACAGTTGCAAAACAATCTAGAAGTCAGAGAGCATGTAACAATGGCCAAGGGTAGACTGTGATATATTTATTTGAATGACACAAAATGTGAATATAATTTATCAACACTCCCCTTATCCCATTAGTCTTCTTAAAAATTTTAACAGCACTAAATATTAGCCAGAAAATATTGCCGAATCAGAAATTATTAATTAAAATAAATTTTATTCTGTGAGAGCATATGAAGAGGTAAAATAAAAAAGACAGACAAGAAGAAAATAAGTGCAAATAACTCATAAGACCATTATGTAGAATATGGAGAATACTCAAAAGTCAACAGTTAGAAGCCCAAATAATCAAGTTAAATGATCTAATGATATGCACGGGCATTTCACAAAAGAAAATAGGCCAATGGCAAATAAACAAGGGCACAGCACTGATCATTAGAGAAATATATATCAACCCACAAGAAGATATCACTACACATATACCAAAATGGATAGAATTAAAGCTTATGAAAGAAAAAATAGTGGAAACATGTAATACTGATGAGAATGCAGAAAACTGGATAATTCATATATTGGTGGTGAGAATGCAAAACAGTAACTTTATTCTGGAAAATTTGGTAAATTCCCATACAACCAAAAATTCGTGCTAGCATATATAGTCAGGAAAAGAATATCAAGCTGTTTTTCCCAATAAAAGTTTCACATCCTCATCCTCAAAGCCAAAACATGTGAATATTTCACTTTTTTTTGGCAAGAGGGACCCTGCAGACATAATTAAATTAAGGATTTTGGATTGGAATATAGTTTGGATTATCCAAGTGGGATTGATCTGTTCAGATAATTAGAGGGAAAGAGGGAAGCAGGACAGTAATACAGTCATTCAGAGAAGAGTTAGGGGAGAGAGACAGATTTTAAGACACTATGCTGCTGGCTTTAAAAATTGATGAAAAGGGTAATCAAACTTCCAGATGGTGACTTGATAGAACACATTTTTGACTGCTCCCCAAAGACATTGAAAAAAAAACAAAAACTAAAACAAACCCACCTATTTTCCTGAGACAAACACCAAGAAATTATAGGGCTGGAGACAGAACAGCAGACAACTAATGGTGGGTGAGAGTACTAGGCATAGTTCTCAGCTAAGCTGGAGATTTGAATTTGGGAAGGAGCTCAGGAGTCTCCTGACACATGGTGGGGCAGAGGCTAGGGATTTTGGGACCAGTTATGGAGGCAGTGAGAGGTGGGTCCAGTGGGGTTGAGACATGGGCCAATTTAGGAGGGGGTGAAAGGAGAGCAGCACACTGGGAGTTGAGCTGGAGCCTACTTGGTGAAACTGCACTGGGCACAGCCATACTGGAAACCAGTCAAAGAAATTCTAAGCTCAAACGCCTCCTACAACCATTTCTCATGAGTGCCTGGAGTCCACCAACAGGAAAACTCATCAACCACACATCTGTCCACTGGAAATCCCACCCATTCGATACCCCACCCCTGAATTACAGTGAAAAGGCAGTCCCAAACCTCAATGCCATATGCTAGCACGACCTTGTGGTTAGAGGCAAAACTGCAGCCTGATTGCCAATCCTGTGCAACTTAAACTAACGCTACACCAGGGAAAATGAACCCTCAAAATATAAACAGAATGCCAAATAGAGCAAAGGCACAGAGAATTACATAAACATAAAATAATGGATCCCATCAAAAACCCAGGGGAACTCTGAGCACAGTGCAGATGTATGTAAATTACCAGAAGAGGAATTTAAGGTAACAGTGATTAGTATACTCATGGGAATCCAGAAATCAGTAGAGGCAGTAAACAAGAATGTCAGGAAACAAAGAGAAGAATTAAAACAAGACACCAAACAGGTAGGAGGTATGATGGCTGAATTAAAGAACTCAGTAGAAGGACTCACAATAGGATGGATGAAACTTCCAATAGAATTAATAATCTAGAAGATAGGAAAGGAATTCAATCAAGCAAACCAGCAAAGAGAAAAAAATGAAAAGAATTAAAGATAACATTCAAGATCTCTGGGATAACATCGAAAGAATCAACATTCGCATCTCAGAGGAAGAGAGAGAAAAGGAGGCTGAAACCATAATTGAAGAAATAATACATGAGAATTTCCCCAATTTGAAGAATAAAGCAAAACTCCAGATGCAGGAAGCTCAAAGAGTTGCTGATAAAAGAAATCCAAACAGAAATACATCCAGACATGTCATCATCAAAATGTCAAAAGTACAAGATAAAGAGACTATTAAAAGCATCCAGAGAAAAAATGTGTCACATACAGAGGAGTCCCCACAAGATTGCCAGTGAACATCTCGAATGAAACTCTACAGGCTAGAAGGGAATAGTATAATATATTCAAACACTTAAAGAAAAGGAGTTTTGACCTAGGATATGATATCCAGGAAGACTATCATTCAGAACTGACGGAATGATAAAAACCTTTTCTGACAAGGAAAAGTTAAAGGAGTTCATCACTACAAAACCAATTTTACAAAAAAATAATAAATGATTCTCTATAAAGCATAAAGAAATAACACAGAAAAACAGCATGATAGCAAATATTAAAACTGGGGAGGAAGAGAACAAAAATGAGGATAGTTAGAATGAGTAGCAGACTAATATGTTTTCAAATAAAATTAGGTAGTAAACATAAAACTGTGAATGTTAACTTCAGGCTAACCTCAAAACATTCTCAGGAAGAAAGCAAAGAACAAAACAAAAGGTGAAATCAATCAAAACATAGATGCACCATTCCAACCTAAAAAGAGAAAGACAAAAAAGTCATCATCTGGAGCAACATAAAAAGGACAAATTATAAAATGACATTAAGCAGCTGTAAATCAATGATCACCCTAAATGTTAATGAACTGAAGTCATCAGTCAAATGGTGCAGAGTGCCTGAATGGATTATAAAGCATAACCCAACCTTCTGCTGCATTCAGGAAACCCAAATTCTTCCAAAAAATTTAAAAAAGACTCCATATCAATGGCTGGAAGACAATCCTACAGTTGAATGGCAACCACAAAAGAGCAAAAACAACTATACTCATATCAGATAAAACAGATTTCCAACTAAAAAGCATAACAAAAGACAGAGATGAACACTATATAATGATTAAAGAATCAATCTAGCAGAAAGATATAATGCTTATTAACATATCCACCAAATGAAGTAGCATCAAAATATATCAAGCAAATACTATTGGAACCAAAGAGAGACATTGGCATTAGCACAATAATAGTAGGGTACTTCAATACCGCACTTACAACAATGGACAGATCAGCCAGGCAGAAGATGAACAGGGAAATAGTCACTTTAAATGACTATCTGGAGCAGATAGGTCTAATAGACTTAAACCAATCACTTCACCAAACAACCACAGAATTCACTTTCTTCTCAAATGCTAATGGAATATTCTTAAGAATAGATCACATGTTGGAACACAAAGCATCTCTCAACAAATTTACAAAGATTGAAGTCATACCAAGTCTCTTTTCTAACCACAATGGCCTAAAATTGGAAATCAACCACAAAAAGAAAGCTGGAAGATCCCAAACCTATTGGAAACTCAACAACATGCTCCTGAAGGACTCTTGGGTAAAAGAGGAAATCCAAGAGGAACTTAAGAAATACTGAGATGAATGAGAATGAGGATTTGAACTACCAGAATCTATGGGATACAGCAAAAGCAGTACTAATGGGAAGTTCATTGTTGTCCAGTTCTATCTCAAGAAACAAGAAAAATTGCAAATAAACAACCTAAGTCTGCATTTAAAACAACTAGAGAAAAAAGAGCAATTAAAGCCAAAAATCAGCAGAAGACAGGAAACAGTCAAAATTTGAACTGAAATAAATGTGAGTGGCTGGACTCACAAAGTAAAAAAAAAAGGAAAAAACTCTCATATTGGGAATCCTAAGTGAAAGGGGAGAAGTTACAGCTAGCACAGAAATTCAAAACATCATAAGGGACTATGATGAACAGCTCTTACCACAAAAATGAACAAACTTGGGGACATGGACAGATTTCTAGAAAACTATAGTCTACCAAGACTGAACACAGAGGAAATGGAAAATCAGAAGAGATCAATCACAAGCAACAAAAGTAGAAGAAACTATCAAGGGCCTCCCCCTCAAAATAGCCCAGGACGATTGGCTTCTCCAACGAGGTTCTACCAAACCTTCAGAGAAGAATTAACACCTACTCTTTTCAAGGTTTTTCAAAATATTGAAAAACAGGCGACAACCCCAAACAGTTTTTATAAGGCTAACATTATACTGACACCAAAAGCTGACACAGATGTCACCAAGAAAGAAAATTGCAGACAAATGTCTCTAATGAACATAAATGAAAAAATTCTCAATAAAACATTAGCTATCTGAATTCAACAATGCATCAAAAAGACCACCCATCATGACCAAGTGAGATTCATTACAGGGATGCAAGGATGGTTCAATCTATTAATGTCATACACCGTATCAACAAGAGCAAAGAGAAAATCCACATGATCATATCAATGAATGCAGAGAAAGCTACTGACAAGATCCAACACCCATTTATGATAAAAACTCTCCATAAAATGGGAATAGAAGGTTGATACCTCAACATAATGAAGACCATGTATGAAAAACCCACAGCCAATATCATAGTCAATGGTGAAAATCTGAAAGCATTTCTTCAGGTCAGAAACAAGCCAAGGTTGTCCATTTTCACCACTGCTATTTAATATTGTACTGGAGGTCTTAGCCAGAACAATTAGGCAAGGAAAGGAAATAGAAGGAATGCAAATTGGAAAGGAGGAAGTAAAACTCACTATTTACCTATGACGTGAAAATCCCAAAAACACTGTCAAAAAACTTCTAGAAGTCATCAATGAATACAGTAAAGTGACAGGCTACAAAATCAATGCACAAAAATCTGTTGCTTTTTTATATGCAAACAACATGTCGTAAGAAAAGGAAATTATGGAAATCACACCCTTTAACGTAGAAATTAATGAATGAAATACCTGGGCATATACCTAACAAGGAAAGTAAAAGATCCATATAATGAAAATTGGAAAATCTGGGAGTTAGAGTCTTCCTTAGATCATCCAAAAGATAGCCATCTGTGTTCTCACTTTGATTTTAGACCAGTGAGATTTCAAATCTTCAGAATTCTTAAGATTTTAAATTGACAATGTTTAAGCCACTAAGTTTGTGGTAATTTGTTACAGTAACCAAAGGAAACTAATAATATAACCAAGAAGCAGCACTATCAAGCAGCATTTATTCGAGAGATGGTACAATTTCACAGAAATGTTATTCATAACATATAAATACTGTAGATAGCCCAAATGTCCTTCAATGAAGGAATGGCTAAAAAAATGTGGTACATATAGAATATTATCCTGTAATACAAAGGAAAATCTATTGATAACTACTATGCGGATTATTCTTCATGGAGTATATTGAATAAAACCTCAATATCCAAAGACTATGCAGCATATGAGTCCTTCTATATAGCACTTTGAAAACATAACATTTTAGAACAGAGACTATATTAATGCTGGTCAATGGTTTGTTACAGAAGAGAGGAGGATGATTGATGAAGAATTTGGTGGTGAGAACTTTGATACATCAGTAAGGATTTCTCCTAGTAGAATGATTAATATTTCAGTATAACTGATAAAAGTATTAATCCCCTATTACTTATTCAATTAAAATCCAGAATAAGTACATTGTCAACTGCATTGATTAATATGTTTTTAATTTCCTTCTTCAGGACAACATCCTCTGGTACTTTCAAATAAGTGTAAAGCCTTGGAGAAGATAAATAAATTGAAGTATTATGTACTCACTTAACTCTCAATAACAAAAGTACCTTGAAAAATTTATACATAAATTTTATAACCAGTAATTTTGCTAAAATATCCTGAAATGGTTTCAACTAATTCTCTGTAAGAGCTTATGGGACAGAAGATGAAAAGTCATGATCAAAAACATCATTCATTAGAAAGATTTATATCTACCTTTCTTAGATATACATCTGCAAAATAGATTTTTCATGTTAATAGGAAATCTTATGTTAGTGCAGATAATTAGTGAAGATTCATCAGCAATTTAAATGACACATGAAGATGAAAAATAAAATCCCAATTTAACCTTAAAGATTTCCCTTTTGTATATCAATTTATTTTTTTATATACAGTATGATTGTACTTCCTAAAAGATTATTTCAATCACAAAAATTGTTGACCATGCATCTAAATTTAGAGTCAAGAAAATCTCAAGATTTGAAAAAAAACAAAATGAAAAACAGCATGCAGAGGTGATACACTGTACATGTTGATCATTGTTAAATCAATTAAGAATGAAAAAGGATGCAGAAAAAAAATTTCATCTTTTAAGAGTTTATACATCAACAGATCTTTTATGAGTCTAAAAATCTACTGCTGATAAAATACAGGGCACATAGTTTTATTTGGCTACTTGAATGACAGCACACTAAAACAATGAAACATTTCTTAATTTTGTTATGCACTTTGGTTTGGGTTCATATTTATAAATATTAATATAATTTTAAATTATTTTGAAATAATAACTCTGATTATGTTCTAAATGTTGGCTCTGAGTAGAAAGCAATCTCAGCTTAATTAGGTACTTATTTCTATATGCTAAATTGGAGCTACATTGCAAATAAAAAACTTTAGATTATATAGTGGAAAAAATCTCCAAACATAACTACCAGAATCTCTATAGGAAGATATAATTACTATGGGATAAACTATTTCTTCAACTTAATTTTTGCATTTCCCACAGAAGCCAATAGACGCAAACTACATGCTCATTTAAGGTCTGTATATCAATTTACTATGAATTCTTCTGGGCAATGTTCAAAAACTAATGGAGGATACATTGTGAAAGTTTAAAATAAACATTTTCAACTATGTGTAGTGAAACAAACTTAAGGCACCATTTGCTACTTTTAGAACAGGGATCTGAATTGTTCAAAGCTAACCTTGATTTTCAAGTCAACTCGTCTGTCCTTGAAGAACTTATTTAATTAGTCTATGTCTAACTTTATGCATCTATAAAATGGAGATAATAAATATTCATTTACCTCATGGGATGTTTGGAGAATTCATTATTGTAAATGTAAAAAGATTTGTGGATGGAAGTTATGGATCAAAGTGCAGAATGGGGAAATGTCAGATGGGATACATCTACTCTCTCTGCTTTAAACATCGTTGGTATACACTATTCAATACTTAATAGTAACTGCATGTAGAATAATTATCAGAGCCAGAAAATGGGATATGTCACATTATTGAGAGATCGAAAGACTACTATATTATGTTGGAGATAAATGACCTGGCTTCTAATCCTATCACAGTTGATTAATAAATCAACAAAGGAGCAGGTTATTGCAAAAAGAAACAACATACTCAAAGACATAAAGCCATTCAATAACTACATATAGCTGGACAGTATATGTATAGCATATTAGTTAAAACCATGAACTTTGTCATTACTCAGAACTTTTTTTTTTAAGGAAAGTTGAAGCTTTCAAAAATGGTGAGTAGGCAGGTAGGCAGGGAATGAAAAGAGAAAGAAACATTTATTTATTTATTTTTTATTTAGTTTTTCATCTTGGTTGTTCCCAATGGCCCTGGGTCTCAAACCTGGGTCCTTGGGATTTATGTGAACTGTATCTAGTGACCTTAGCTGTTAGACAACCAGGACACACATGAAAATTGGTTTTAATCTCAGTTCTTCTTCACTTTGGGTATATTAGTTTACCACACTTATCAAGCAATAAAAGAATAATAATAGAATTGAAAATAGACTCATAGAGTTCTGTGTGTTAATATGCATTGTTTAATGCATATAAAGCACTTTTCCTAGTGATGATTTATAATAAGTGATATATATCTTTTAATCAATCAAAAAGTTATTGAATATTTACCTTTGCTAAACATTGTTATATGTCTTCACAACATAGCAAATAAATTTTCAAGGAATTTAAATTTAAAAGGAGAAACAGAAAAATAAGGAAAATGAAGAATACTATTTTCATATATATCAGAAGATAATCTATGCTATGAAATAACCAAAGCAAAGTAATGTTAATCAGAGCTACAAATTAGAATCACTCCAAAACTTTAAATCATCCATATTCTGGTTCAATCCCAAGTAATTAAATCAGTCTGCTTGCTTTCTACATGTGCCTTGTATAAAACATGTAATGTTTTAAGGAATACCAAAAAAGGGTGAGCAATCTAAAGAGAAAAGAACATTGTTAATATTTGTTTCCCCAAAGAAACAATTTAACATAAAAATATCTAAAGAAAGTTGACTATATAAAGGTGATATTACCTAAGCAGAGTATGAAGAGTGGGAGGACTAAGTATGGGAGATCACAAAGATAAAAGGTATTTCCCATGAGGCCCACTTTCTTGCATTCATTCATGTGTATGAGTCTAATTCTTGAATGTGTTAAGAGATTATGACTTGCTTCTAAGCAGTATATGAAAAGGGTGTTAGATATGGTTAGCTTTCTTCTTGCTAAATTCTCTCTTACTGACTTTGAGGAGGCAGGTGGTCAAATCAACAGTCTGAACTCACCAACTGAAAAACACAGACTGGCTGGCTTGATTAAAAATTAAAACCCAACATTCTTCTGCTTTCAGAAAACCCATCTAAACTTCAAAGATATACATAGGCTCAAAATTAAGATGGTAAGACAATGCTATAACGAAAATTTTTTTAAATGGAATGGGCAAACATACATATAATGATAAGATATATTTTCAATTAAAACACAGCAAGAAATAAGAATGGATATAGCAAATAATGATATAATGAGTAAGAGTCCAATTCAGCAATAACACATAGCACTTATTAATTCAAATGGACCAAAAGATGGATCATCAAAATATATACAAAAATTACCTACAGAACTAAAGGGAGACACTGACAGCAGTACAATATGAGGGGAATTCAATACCCTTATAACAATAAACAGATCAAATAGGAAAAACATTAACAAGGAAACAAATTTAAATGATATATTAGACCTGGTGGGATTATAGATATTTTCACATTAATTCACCCCAAAACAACATATTGGAATCATATTCCACTAAACTTTATGTGTTACATTCTCAAGAATCAATCACATATTGGGACAAAAACAAACATCAAGAATTTTACAAATATTGAAATCATAATAAATATATTCTCCAATCATAAAGGTATAAGACTAGAAATCAATCACAGAAAGAAAGCTGGAAAATTCCTAAATATAGGAGGCTAAACAACAAGTTTCTTAACAATACAAGGATAAACAAACAGATTGGAGAAGATATTTTAAAAAACTGTACACAAGGTAAAATGAAGACAAGCTATCAGAACAATAGGTTTCTGCAAAAGCAATCTAAAAGGAAGTGTATAGCAGCAAGACAGCCTACCTCAATTAACAAGAAAGGGCTTCAATAAACAATCTAACTTAACATCTGAAGGAACTAGGAAAAGAAAAATAAGTAAATGCAAAAAATCAATATAAAGAAGAAAATAATACAAATTGGAGCAGAAATAAATTAAATGGAAATAAAAATGATAATCCAGAAGATCAGTGAAACCAGGAGTTCCATTCTGAGAAAAGATGAAATTGACAAATTTTACTTATAAATAGAGAGAACTGTATAACTAGAAGCAGAAATAAAAGAGAAGATACAACAGATAACATGGAAATAAAAAGTGTCATAACACAAATAAGCACATATATGTGCCAATAAGAGATTTTTAAGAAGAAATTGACAAATTCATAGAATTAAACTGACTTTCCAAATTGAATCATGAAGAAATAGAAAATCAGAACAGACATCACAAGCAAGGAAATTAAAATAGAAAAGAAAAAATAAGTCTCTATCTCTTCCCCCACACCCCACAAAAGCCCAGGCCAGGACCACAGAGTTTCCTTGGTGATTTTTACCAAAATTTCAAATATTATTTATACCTCGTCTTTACAAACCTTGCCAAAAATTCGAAGAAAAGGAAATTTTCCCTGAACGTATTTTATGAGTTAAACTTTTTCTGGTACCAAAAGGAGAAAACAATATTATAAAGCAAAACAAAACTACAGATCAATGTATGTGATGGATACAGGTGTGAAAATACTAAACAAAATTTAAAAAATTAAAATTCAAGAATATACCAGAAATTATCATACACAATTAACAAAAGCATTTATTCTAGGAATGCAAGGGTGGTTCATAAGCAGCTTTTTTTTTATAATATATCACATGAGCAAAAGGAAAAATAACAATCATGTATCATATTGAGAGATGAAGAGAAGACATTTGACAAAATTCAGCAAATATTTATGACTAAAAACTCTCAATAAATGGGGTTAGAAAGAATATGCCTCAATGTAATCAAAGTCATACATGATAAATTCACAGGCAACATTCTTCTCAATTGTGAATAACTGGGAGTTACTCTTCTAAAATCATAAAGAAGACAAGATATTTACTCTCACAACTAATACTCAACTTAGTAGTAAAAGTCCCAGTCAGACAAAATAAAGACAAACAAAACTGGAAAATAATAGTCAAATCTTTCATTATTGCCTAATTATATCAGCATATATGTACATATATAGATGCGAAATCTTAAAGATCACACAAAAAATCGCAAAACCTACTAGATTAATAAATGAGTAAAACAAAGTAAGGGACTACATGATTAATATGCAAAATCCTGTTACATTTTCACATGTAAAATATGAGTCGGATAAAAATACAGAATATAAAAATACTATTAACAATTAATCAAAAATAAATAAATACCTAGGAATGAATCTAACAAATCATGTGATAGTTTATAAAATGAAAACTGCAATATATTGTGAAAAGTGAAGAGACAAAGATATAGAAAGATACATTCTGTGCTCACAGAAACAAAAATTTAACATTGTTAAAATGGTCATCAAAAATAGAGCAAAAGTTTAAATATATCTAGAACTACTAAGAAAAACTTAAAAACTCACAATTATGAGCAAAAGAAAGTGAAAAAATGACAATGTCACATGTCTGGATTTTAGACTATACTATAAAGTGATAATAATCAAAATAATATGATATTGGAAAAAAGAAGCTACAAATCTCAATGGGATAGAATTGGGACACCAGATATAACTGACACTTACATGATCAGTTAATTTACAACAGGCGTCTAGAACATACACTGAAGAAAGGAAAGTCTTTTCTAAAATCATGTTGGACCACTGAACAGCCACATGCAATGGAATGAAACTAGGTAATTATCTAACGCCATACACAAAAATTAATTCAAAATGAATTTAGAGACTTGAATATAAGATTGAAAACTATAAAATGCATAAAGAAAACATAGATGATACATTTTATGACATTAGCCTTAGAGGTGTATTTGAGGATGTGATTCTAGAGACAAGGGAATCACAAAGACAGAGGACATCAAACTAAAAAGCTTTGCAGAGCAAGAGAAGGGATCACCAGATTGAAGAAACAGTCATCTGAATGGGAGAACATATTTTCAAACCATATATCCAACAAAGGGTTAAATATCCAGTAAATAAAAAGAATTCATATAACTCAACAGCATCATAAAAGCACATTGCAACTTAAAAAGAAAAAAAAGGAATGGGGGCAAAGATCTGAATAAGCACTTCTCCAAAGACATACCGATGTCCAAAAGACATATTAACAGTCACTTATTATTAAGGAAACACAAGTCAAAACCACACTGAGGCAGCACCTCAAACCTGTAAGAATGGCTTATATGAAAAGTACTAGAAGCAACAAGTAGTGAAGGGTGCAGAAGAAAGGAAACACTTAAGACTGTAAGTTCATGCCATCAGTTTTAAAAACTGTATGGAAGCTTCTAAAAAAAATTTAAATAGAACTACATATAATCCACCAATTCCAATTCCAACCAAAGAATATGAAAACACTAATTTTAAAAGATATGTGTGCCCCTATTACCATCGTAGCACTATTTACAACAGCTAATAAATGAAAACAACATAATTTCCCATCAAAAGCTAAGTAAGTAAAGATGAAGCATATTTAAACAATGGAATTCTAGTCAAATATATTTTTTAAATAAAAATTTTCTATTTGTTACAACATGGATAGAATTAGATATTATTCTAAGTAAAAATAAATCATAAGGAGTAACACAAATATTGGATGATCTCATTCATATGTGGAAGATAAAGAAACAAAGTAAATGAAAACAAATGAACCACTGAACTATGAAACAGAACTGAGATTACCATACAGAAAGGAAGTGAGGGCAGTAGCAAATGGTAACCATTTTTAATCAATGGTGGAAGAGGGTTTCTATAAATTTGGTGATAACAGGTGTGATGTCATATTGCACATTTGATTAAAAGTAAACCTGTATATCTAAAACTTACATAGTGTTGCAAAAAAATGTTACATCAATTAAATATATTAAAAATAAACAAAAAATTTTCAAAGTTCTCCTGAGTTTAAAATCAGAGGCACAAGACAACCTCTGGGTACCCTAAGTCACTTAAATGCCTAAGAAACCAAAGACCTGATACTGAAACTATAAAGTAAATATATTAATGTATTACGTATTTTCAGATCACCATCTTCCTCCCAGCAATCTCTCCTTCTTTCTCCCTTTTTATTCTTTCTCTAGCTTCCAGTCTTATTTGTTTCCCTGTTTCCTGGCAAATAAAAGACCATTTTTTCTAGTTAAGTGGTTTTCAACATAGTTATAGATTAGAATCACCAGGGGAGCTTTTAACAATTCAAACATCTGAGATTCTATCCCAGAAAATGAAAGCAATTGCAATACTACATTTAAAATAGGGAAACGTTTTCATTGTCAGTCTTATGCATCTAAAATTCCAGGTCATTCTTCCTGCTTCAAAGGGATCTTATTGATCTTACTCTAAAAAATTATTTCTTCATTTAAATTAGTCTTTCTTTTATCTTTAAGATTAGAATAACTTCGATAATTCACCTATTCAAAATATTCAAAAGGAAACTACAATTCTCACAAGTGTCTCCAAGTGACTTAGTTTCCTCATCTTTTCAAATGCTCTGGTAGAGATGGATAGTGTATTCTGAGTGGGGGTAAAAGCAAATATTTTATATTTTTCTTCAAAACATTATATTCCAGATGTGTTTCATCATTAAGATGAATGACACATAAGTGGCAAACAAAGATTTACAAATATTAATATTGATTATAATTCCAAACAATTCAAGCTATTCTATAATGATGTTTAGGTCTAATTTTGATGGAATATTCAAAAGGCTAGAAAACAGTTGTTAAGCAAACATGCATATCCCTCCTTCTCTGTTCCCAAACACATACACACACACACACACACACACACACACACACACACACACACAAGTGTAAGAGAGAGATTCCATGATTCCTCCCTTTTAGTTCCCAAAACATCTTGTGAAACAACAGGGAAATATCTTTTGTTTATATAAATGATTTCATATCCTCAGAATTTCAGGATCTACTTTTAAACAATCAACCTAAATTTTGATAAATCCTTAGCAAACATTTTAGAATTTTTGAAGTCTAGTGCCATAAATTACTAAATGGAAGCCTTGGTAAATTTATAAAATATCTGTTCCATAGCTTATATCAATGTTCAATATTTCATATTCTAACTTAGATATACTGTGGCTAGCCACAGCTATTAATTAGTTTGCTTTTAAGAAACAAAACAAAACAAAGAATTAGGTCACTGACTTGTGCCCTAGCAAACAGGAAAATCTCAGTAAAGTCATCTTATTTATTGCAATGGTTTGGAATTTCCTACATTTTGTTAAAGCTTAAAATTTGTAACTGAAGTACCAGCATCAAATGGAAATATGCAAGAACTACAAAGACAGAAATAAAAAGAAATTGCTATCATCGTATAATTTACATACCTTAAAAACAAATATTAAGTATAAATGTCATGAATACTCCAACAGCACAGCGACATAATTTTAGAAATATCACTTCGCTATTTTGACAGATAAAAATAAAAATATACAATACCAGTAATAATCAGTTTATTTTAACATAATCAAATTTCCCTGCTGGCATTGCAGAGAGATGTAACTCCTGTGCAAGTAAAGCTGGTAAGATAAGAAGAAAAAAATATCAATGTCATATTAACTAATGCTAATGTCAAGACTATGAACTTTTTTTTTTCTTTGTTTTAACCTACAAAATAGGGATTTCATTTCTAACTTTATGCCACAACTGTTTTCTAATAAAAGATTGACTATACCTGTGAAAATTAGAAAACCATTGAATTAGTTCAAAGCAGAGAGCCCCAAGATTCTCAGAAAATGGGTTTCCTGTAGGAGCCTCACTCTGACATTAATCTTTTAAGCTGAGGACAATGGCAACCCCAGTGGTAAAGGAGAAGATCCTACTTTTCTCCTAACCCTTTTGCTCTTCTATTAATCCAAGAAGTGATCATCACTCCATAAACCTCTAGCTTCCCCCTAAGAAAAGTGATCATTGTTCCATTATTCTTCACTAGAACATTGTTCTCTAGAAGAATGTGGTTCTGGAAGTTCTTCATCCAGATGTAAGTTTGTACACATGTTCTCTCCATCTAAGAGTACTTGACTTTCAGAGTTAACATACAATCATGCCCTCTTTGTCATTTAAGATCCCCCTCCCCTCTTTCAGATATCCCAGATCCCCTTTTTTATTCCTAAGAAGTAGATATAAGTTTTGAGTCTGTCCCATTTACCTCAGAATTTACAGCCTTATAAAATCTTCGTACATGTCTAAGTATGATCTTTTCACTCACTAATCTCATTTATATCAAATTACTTGTTCATTCAGCCCATGAAATGTCTCAGAGGAATGGAAGAATTTTCTTCATGTACCGACAGCAAAATATTTCAAAGATTTGAAAACACTAAACCTTATGATACTTATGTAAGTAAACTAAACTCTTAATAATAAATATTCTTTTATGGCAGTACTTATCAAACTTTTTTCTGGTATATAACTATACCAAAAAAGATGACTTTGCATCCTAAGAAATCTATAGAATAAAACAAGCTGCTATGAATTAAGTGCATATATTTTTAAGTGTAGTGCAAAAGGCAAAAAAATATAGTACATATTCTCTACAATGGTTAATATATCCCATTAATCAATACATTCATTTACTCAAACATTCAATTAAAAATGATTACAATATGTTTCTTTCTATTTATGTAGCAATTTTAATAGTCTTGGATACAAGTATCTTAGTATAAGATACATATTTAAGAAATTGGCTAATATTTGAAAATCTCAAAGCTTTGATGAAAGTTACATTGCAATAAGATTTACTCAGAACTATTATTTTTATTTTAATAACATAAAATGTGTTTGATTTTAAGATCTATTGATGCAAGGGGAAAAAAAGTCTGGAACAAGACATGAAATTGTCACTAAGAAAATTTGATAAAGAATATAATAATTCTTTGGAATTTTTCCAAAGAAGAAACACAAATAGTCAGGTAAAATGATACTCAATATAATTAATCATCTTGGGATATGCACATTAAAATCACAATGAGATATCACCTTATACCTGCTAAAATTAATCATTATATAATTAATCATCTTGGGATATGCACATTAAAATCACAGTGAGATATCACCTCATACCTGCTAAAATTGCTGTCATTAAGGGGATAAGAAATAATGATTGTTAGCTAGGGTGTGGAGAAAATGGAACCGCTGTACACTGTCGATGATAATATAAATTCCAGGCATTATGGAAAAAAAAGTATGGAGTTCTTTAAAAAAAAAATTTAAAAAGAACTATTATATAATCTAGTAATCCCCTTCTGGGTATATATCCAAAGAAAACAAAAACATAATTTTGAAGACATCTCTGCACTTCCTCTTTCACTGCAGCATTATTCACAATATTTAAGACATGGAAGCAACCTAAAAGTTCACTGAGGGATAAGAGGGTAATGATTATGTGGTATACATACACAGTTGAATATTATTCAGAAGGAAAGCCTGCCATCTGTCACATCATGAATGGCCTTAATGGGTATTCTGATAAGCAAGATAAGTTATATAGACAAAGACAAATACTATATGATTTCACTTGCATGTGGATATAAAAGTTCCACACTCATATTAACAGAGTAGAATCATGCTACCAGGGGTTGGCGTATAGGAGAAATGGGGAGATATTGGTCAAAGTGTACAAACTTTCAGGTATAAGATGAATAAATTCTGAGCGTGATGATTATACTTAAGCATATTTTATACTGTTCACTGGCAAGTTTATAATCAATCTTATATGTTCTCACGACAAAAAAGAAATGGAAAGTATGCGAGACAATAGCTAAAAATGTAGATATGATCATTTTGCCATATACAGGTATATCCAATCAACACATTGTGCACCTTAAACTTAAGCAATGTTATATGTCGATTATATCTCAACAAAGTGGGGGAAATAATATGATCATTTTCTTAGACTTTTAGGTATATTATAAAATATTTTAAGAATGAATCATCTATCTAAATGCTATAAAAGGGATATGAATGGGTAATTGAAAAAGGAAGACACTATTTTGAGTATTGGAAAAGAAATGAAAAACAAACCACAAAATTCTAAGAAGATTTGCAACACAGATAAGACTATTCAAACCAATTCCTGCCAGATAAACTCTCTAAGCTTAAGTTAATACCAGCTAATTCATATACATACATATTTTCATGAATGCAACCTCAAACTGATTTAACAGATTACTCCATACACCGGATGGGTTCATGTGTTCCAAATATATGATTTTAGACAATTTCATCAACTCACCTTGGTAACAAATTCTGACAAAACCTCACACAGATCTCATTTACTAGCATCTGTCCTGAAACCACCCTGTGAAATAAATCCAACCACACAAACTCTAGATGAGTCTTCCTTAGTTCTTCTTCTGTATAGAAGGATATAATCCTTTATCAGCATGTTTAATAAGTCCAGCCTTGTATGACCCACGGGTTTCCCTAGAGGTCTTGGCATGGGGGCTTTAACATGTTTCAAAATATAAAAACTGTAAATAAAAGTATATGAATGATTTGTGAGTCTGTCCTTGCAATTTAAATTTAGCCATTCACTATATTAATCTTTATGAACTGCTCTAAGAAAAAAAACAAACTATATAGTTGAAACAAAATAAACTTATTTTTTTTCAGAGTCTAGAAGCTGAAAGTCCAAGGTCAAACTGCTGTATGTGGGTCTCTCTGTTAAGATCTGTTTGTAGTACTGTAACATCTAGGAGAGAGAGCTCTTAGGATCTATCCTATTATTTTTCTCCTTTTCTTGTGTGTGTGCACACACGCATGTGTGCATGCTTGTGTGCATTTGTTCATGGGTGTGTGTGTTTTCATTAAAATTAAAAAATGGTCAAATCCTCTAAATCCAGGCATAGGTAAGACTTGAGGTGTAATTCATTTTGAGGGAAAATTTCTTTCCAGCTGGGAGTCTGTGAAACCAGACTAATTATGGGCTTCCAAAATCCAATGGCGGGTTAGGCATTGAATAGATATTACCACTCTGAATGGGATAAAATATAAAGAAGAAAGGAATGATGGGTCTTAAGTCTAAACCATTTCACCTTAGAGTGAAGAAAAAGGATTTTTGTTCTGCTCTTCAGGGTGACGCAGCATACTCACAGGGCACTCAGCTCAGAGTATAGCAGTTTGCACCCTTGGGCACTGAATTTTGGATTTGCCTCTGAAACAATAGGAGCTAGTGTGCTGCCAACTTCAAAATCAAAGAGTAAATCTAACATTAGACTTCAGGCCAAAAAAAGCGGGGGTAGGGCAAATCAAAGGATGGGAAATAGAGGACAAAAGTTGTGGAAGGGATTAATTTAAAGATGAGAGAAAAACTGAAATGGTGGTGAATTTATAATATTTTATACAGAAGTTGATCTGCTATGGTGTATACCTTAAAACTATTTAATGTTACAATGCAATCCTTGAATAAAATCAGTTTTAAAAAAGTAATACGAGATCATCACAGACTATTCCAACAATTTAGAACTAAGATTAAATAAAAGCATAATTTCTAGGTGCTAATCCTTACAAGAAAAATATAAATACATTCTAGCAATTTGAAAAAACAAAAACAAAGAGGTCTAGAACAGACACAAGGGTCATCCAAGGATAGGTGGGAGTAAGACAAAAGGACTTAAAAGTTGTCACTTTCCAATCAAGCATGAGAAATGAAATGTTTTGCAGCCTGAAGCAAGATGGGATGATGTTCAACAACCCCTCTTGTTTACGGAACTAAAGGACTCCATCTCCAAGCCCCCACACTCCCCTAAGCCTAACATTACAGCCCATAGACTCCCTACCCATAAATCAACAGCTCAGCCAGATGGCCTTATAGGAATTCCACCTCTAGCCCCCTCCTGCTAGTCAGCAACTACCCCCTTAAAAGCCCCTCTCTCACAGCTTCCCTTGGATTGCTCTTTCTGTCTCTTCTCAGAAAGGAGTTTTTCCCAGCCTGCACATGGGACAATAAAGTCGTGCCTCAGAGTGTATCAACTCCCTTTTCTTGGTGTCTTTCGTTGTGGGCCTATCACCATCTTTTGAAATTAGTGTGAACCAACCCTGCTCATTGGGCCTAAAGTGAGAATGATGATTTTGTAGATCTCTGAATCCCCTTGGGGTCATTCTTCCCATCTGTTGAAGAATGACAAGTCCATAGTCAGATAGCGCTGTCATTTCTTCCAGTAGAATTTTTAAATGTTCAACAGCCTTCCTTCATTTTGTCTTACTCCTTCTGTTCAAACTGGCACTGTTTTCTGTAATTCCATCATCTCTTTTTCCAGTGATAGTCCAGTCACACTCACAGTATTCTTAGAACATGCTTTCTAAATGTTTTTCAATATTGTAAAATTGTGAATATTCTAAATCTTTAAATTCTAGTTCCTCTTTAACAATTTCTAATTCATCTCTCTCCTCTTATATTTTCATATAAGCCACCAGAAGTTAGGCTGTAACTTCAATGTTTTGATGAGAAACTTCTTCAGCTAAATTGCCAGTTTCATCATTTGATCTTCCACACTCATTCAAGTGCTTTACCACTTTATACCAAGTATTATCTTTTCTCCATTGTCTAGTCATATGTCTCCAATTGTCTGAGATCTCACCATAATGCTTTTTAACATCCATGTATTTACCAGCATTTTGTTTTTGATTAGGTATTCTCTTAAAAAACAGACTTATTTTTTTCTTCTTGAGAGTTAACTAGCATATTTAATGAATGTGTGTGTCTGTGTGTGTGTGCACGCACACGTGCACGCAGGCAAGAAACAAGGTGAGCAGAGGTAAGGTAACAGGAAGCAGGAAGCGAAAGGAGAAAGAAGCTCTTCATATAATTGCTCATGTTGGTTGTTCTCAGTCCTGGGATGTAAACTGATCCTTATATGTATGTGTACTAGGCTGACTGAAGACAGTTGAACAAATCACTACTCCATCAATGAATGCTGATGTCCACATTTGTTTTTTAACCAATGATTCCTTCTTGACAATCTAGGCTTTTCCTAGCACATTTCAAAGCACATCTAGCCTGTACGTATTACCGGGTTCCAAATACATTCACATTTTTAGATATTTATTTGTTAAATGAAACAGTCATTTTAAAACGTTCCTCATATCAAAGTGTGCCAGTCCCTCTATGGTGAAGTTTTAGACACGACCAATCCAAATAACTCAGTTTCTCTGGTTTTAAGATGTTTAGCTCACTTGATTTGATGACTAATTAGGTTCCACTCTATGTTTGATGACCCCTGCTTCCTCCTCTTAAGTTTTCCTTAGTTGTGTGAACTTTGATTTAGAAGTTCTTCCTCCAACTGATCCAGGTACACAAAATATTTAAATACTCTTTCTATTTTTTAACATTTTTGTTTCAGAAATAATCAAGACATTAAAATTTATATATTAACTTATTTGAATTTACTCTTAAATTAGATTTATGAGAATTTTCTGAGCTAAAACCAGGAGCAATTGGAATATAATCAGGAGTGGCAGTGGGGAAGGGAGGATATTCAGGCACTGGACTAGGGGAAGTCTAACAATGATATTGGGGAAACTTGCACCGCTGCCAAGCAATTTGGAGTTAGTTTGCTGGGGGTGCTTTTATCCAAAATAACTGTCAGAAAACTGATTGAAACCAGGAGAGAGTTTCAAACCAGCCAGGCAATAGGACAATTGCTAAACTGGCATGTATGGTGACCCTAACTCAGAAATATTAACTTAAAAGTGCTTTTAAAACATCAGGGTTAAAACTAGTCGATTTAATAATGGATATGAAATATCAATGAAGCAATCTTCCTCTAGTAAAGGTGAGAGAAAAAGTAGGACTCTAAAGAGTTACCAATATTTGATTTAGAGGTTTTCTTTGGAATCGGTGAAAAGTATTGAACAAAGGAAAGATCTGCTGTTTATTTAGACAGCTTAATTTATGCTAGGGGAAATGGTCTGACCACACTCTTTCAATTATATATATTAAGATTATTTCACATATCTGAAATTAAAACTGATAAAGTTTTAAAAGATTTTTACATGTACTAATCAATTAATTTAATTTATCTAAACAGTACATAGTTTTTTTCAGTTATGGTATATCAGAATGTAAAAATATATATACTTTGGGTTGGTTTTCTTAACTTTGGACTATCATCATGAACTCATGGCAAATATTATTGAATAAAAGATAATTTTCACTGAATTCCTTGGGTAATATTCTAATATTTTTGGTGTCATAATAAGTCTAACCAATTTTCTATCACAGCAGAATGAACAATTCTTTCTTCAATTATACTTTCCTAATTTTTCAGTGGATTGAAATTAAATTCTACATGAAAAATTAGGCAGTAAATGAAAATTGTGTCAGTGAAATAGAAATGAGTAACAGGATAGAGAATATAATTTAGATAAATTTATATTAGAAAAATAAGGAATATTTATTGCCAGACTGACAGTTCCACAGGACAATCTTTCATTGGCAAAACACTTTAGAGGTACTTTTGAGATGACAGACAACAAAGCTAAAAATAGTAAATAAATGCTTAAGGGAAACAATGTGACATAATGGTTTTAGAGACAGACTAGATTTTTAATTGAACTTCTATCAATACCATCTTCATGATTTGGGGAAAGTGACATAAAAACCCTTTACATCTTTGTTTCCTTATCTTTAAATCAGAGATATGATTTTCTTTGCTTTTGTTTTGTTTTCTTTTTTCTTCTCTTCTTTTCTATTTTTTTCATTCTAGTGCTAATTTTTATACTCTTTAATGACCCTATCTTGATATTTATTGTTCCTTGATTGTATACCCTTTTTAATCCAATGAGTCTACATATTTGGTATTTGACATTACTCCACTACAGGAGACCATAATTAGCTTAAGGATTAGCGTATTCCACACTCCTGGTGATAGTGATTGGTTCAGGATAGGTATAAAACTCATCTGGAGAGATATTTGCTGAGAATTTTTGGAATGCAGCTTTCCTGAATTTTCAATATTTCAATGTGTGAAGTTTTTTCTCTTTAAAGACAAGCACCTTTTTCTCTAACTGTGACCAAGAGAGGGGTATCAAACAGGTCTGATCTGGAAACTACCTAGAATAAGAAGAGGTATTTTTGCCCATGTGGGCCCAAAATTGAGTTATGCCATAACTGCCTTGTAGTTTAGACCTATCTGATTTGAATGTTCTATCAGTTGCTGTGGGGTAGCATGAGAACATGACTCATACCCCTCCCTTCAAAGTTGGCTCTGGGGTGGCCAGCACTGCGCATGAATCTGAATGTAACAGATGTACTTTTCAAGATGATAACTGCCTCTGCTAGCAGATTATAACCAAGATGTTCTGCCCTGGAATTCTGCTGTCCTTGCCTACATGACTATTCATTGTTCTTTTCCACTTGGCTGTTTCTGCCCACTCACTACTCTCCCTCTGCTGATACTTTCTTTAAAAGAGTCTCCACACTGATGGCAAGGTAATCTTACTGACCATCCACCATCAGAGAGGTGGAAATATGTCTGACCTGCTGCCAACAGAATTCCCTGTCATGAGCAAAATAAAGAAAATGTGCTTGCTACCTGTGTCTTCTAGTGATTGCCTCAGACTATCTATTAAGCATGGCATTACTCTGCCAGAAAGTGAACACAAGCATAACAGTTGCAAATAAAGGATTCATGACTATTTCCCATGAGGATTAAATGAGATGATTCAAGTAAACACTTAACAGTACTTGATACTTAACAGTACTTGATACTTAACACTTTCATAACACACATTTAAAAAGGAGAGGTCATTGAATAGCTAAGACACACACACAAAAAATCATTTCAATGGTTCCCACCAACAGTAATTATTCTCCAGCCTGCATTTAATTTAAATTCAATCAGCAAGTACTTATTAATTTTAATTTAACCAATAATAGGGAAGTTATATGAACAGAGCATTGTGCCCAGGTGTATAGATGATAACAAGAAATATAATCATGCTTCTTTAAGTATTTTAGCTGATTTGAAAAAAAAGAAAAGAAAGAAAACTGGTGCTTTAGCAAATTGAATTATTTGTAATCTCCCAAGGAGACAAGTATTTAAATAACTGTATATATAGTGTTTCATCATATGCCAAACTGTGTGGTAACTAAGTAAATGAGGAGCACAGATGATCAGTAAAGAAAAGCAGTGCACAGTCAGATGAAATCTGTACTAGAGAAAAATGTGTGACTCCTACATTTTTTTAACTAACATACTAAAGACTAAAGACTAAGTATGTGATAAAAGAATATCCAATAGCCCAAATACACAATTTTGATTCCCTTCTCTTTAAGTCCTTTTTGTTTTTGTTGTTGTTTTGATATTTGTAAGTCCTTCCCTTAAATATCTTTTATTGTTAGTCTTGCTTGAATACAACAATGCCTTGCTAGACTGGGTTCCTTGGGGGCTCTGCATTATAAACTGTTAAAACAAGACTTTAGGTATTCTAATAATGGAGTCTTTCTGATTAGTGTTCAAAACTTACACAGAGGATCAAAGAATTTCAGTAAAAGAAGAAAATTTGGAGGCCACATATCCAGTTCTTTACCCAAATTCCTTACAATAAATTTAACCAAATAATAGATGACATTATTAAAAACTAATTCTTTATCATGTAAAGAGAAAAAAATAAGATTAGAATTTGAGAATTAGAGTTCTAGAAATATGTTTTTTAGACAGAGAATGATATATATAGTCTAAAAATAGCATCAGAAGTCCTTTATAAAAATCTGATAACTGATTACTTTTATTCAAGGGCAAAAATTAAATTAAAAAAAAATCTCAACTACTTCCTTACTTTTATTTTAAACAAAAGCACTGTTAAAAGGTTTTGATAGTGATTCATGAAAGAATGACTTCAGTTCCTGTGCTGGAGGCAAGAGAGAATGAATATGCATAACATGTGTCCAGCAGCTGACTGGTAAATGAGAACTGAGGAGGAGGCCACGGAGTGTGGTCAGGGAAAACCTGGTAAGCTGCACTCAGACGTCTGATTTGTGCTTTCTGCCTGAGGGAGTGAGGGAGTGAACCTGTGTCCATTGGCCTGCTTCTAAGGAATTCCTTTTTTTTGTATTTTGTTTTAGTTCTAGGGTATCAAAACTCAGGAACCTATTATGGAATTCTTATTAGAAAGGATCTTTATTCATTGTTTTTAGTCATACAGGTTCAAAGGAATGACCCTGTTGTCTTCTTTTTGGGGACACCTGCTTTCTTGAAAGCAGTTTATTAATTTTAGTCACTGTCATTTTAAGAATGTTGCAATTATCATATTATGCAGGGTATTTTTGTTTATATGTTACCATTTACTTGTTAAAATATGGAAAAAGAAGTGCCAGTGGAGGAGCCGGGACATCATTGAACCTAATCTAGCATTTTATATTTTCTATTCTGAATCCAGATTAAGCTTTGGTTAAAATCTCCAATTACACTTAGTAGCAGTTCTGAAACTATCCTCTAAATTTATACTAATTGTTATAGTGGTCTTCACAATTTATGTTCTAATCCCTGGCATTTGAAGGTGGGGTCTTTGGGAGACCATTCAATTTAGATAAGGTTGAGGGTGGTGGTCCCATATTGAGATTAATGCCCTGATAAGAAGAGATTAGAGTTCTTTTCTATTTCCATCATGTAAGAATATGGTAAGAACACAGGTGTCTGCAAACCAAAATGAGGTGCCTAATAAAACACTATTACTTCCAATACCACTATCTCAATCTTTAATTTCCCAGCCTCTAAAATGACACAAAATGTTATTTAAGTCACCCTGTTTATGATATTTTATTATAGCAGGCTGAGTTGATTAAGGTACTTAAAAATATTTTTATAAACAACAGCAGAGACTTAAATCTAGACTCTCTAAAGCGTAGTTGCCTAACCTTGTCAGTTCACAAGAGGATTTCTAGATTATGCTATGATAAGAGAAATAAGACTGAGCTCAAATCTGTTCTCTTCTACTTATCAGCTTAGAAACTGAATAATTTTGTTTCTGAGACTTAGTTAATACATCTCTAAAACATGTTTATAGCAACTGCAAAATTAAAGGGTTCCACAGACACTTGTGATTACTTCAGTTGTCTTCTCTGGCTTGCTGGAAAACTCGGCCCTCCTTCATAGTTCAGGCAGATACCCTCATGATTCCGGATTCCCCATCAAAAACAACATCTTTCCCAAATGAATGCGTACTATTTTCAAGTGTTCTTTAAAAACTCATTGATGACTGCATGCGACAAAGATTCTTCCAGGTATTTAGTAAATAGAACAGAATAAAAAAGATGTACTTGTCTTTGTCATGATTTAAGATTATATTTAAACATTTCCCCTTCTAGCAACTCCCAGCTATAAATTTTATATGGCGTATTGAAAAAAACAAACTAGAGAAACTTCATTTTTGCTGGGTTACTCTGTAAACCACGAAGCCCCGAGGTTCTGGCTTTCTATATAATCCTCTGGTAGTGAAACAGAAACCTCAGACCTGCCCTGTAAAACCTTGGCTGGAGGGGCTTCTGTTAATTTGCTGAGACCTAGGAAGAAGTTAAATGTCAAACAAAATAGCTTCAGACATTTAGGGTGTGACCTCTACTTATGTAAACCACTTATAATAATCACTTGTTAAACTTATGAAGTTTTAAGTACCCTGTACTATTCAGTTGACCCTATATAATTTGGGTCTATTTTCCCTGTACAGCCGCTGGCTAATAAACTCCTCCTAAATTCTCTTTAACTCTGGTATGTCTCTCTGATCCCACTGGCTACTTTGGAACATGTTAAATGTGATTATCTTGGTAATATTTTATCCACAAACTATCAGTAAATGTCTCACTGTCACTACATGAAACTATAGATTTAAAAAAAAAAAAAAATTCGATAAATTTTATCTACATATAAGCTTCCTTAACTGGTGTTCCCTTAGAAATGGATCCTAAGAAAACCATTTGAGTATAAAAGTTTATTTGGGGAACTGATTCTAGGAAATCCCAATAGGGGATAGAGAGATAAGGAGAAGAAAAATAAACAAATTTGGGGATGCTTTATCAGTTAGTAATCTGGATTATTTTAACTCTTTCAGGAAACTCTGGAGCCAATATGGAGCAGCTCTCAAAGTTATTATGTCCAAGACGTTAGGGAGTCAGGTTATGTAACTCTAGGAGGAAAAATCAGCCGCCATTTTGCCGCCATTTTTCCCACCACCATTTTCCACCGTCATACTGTTTTCCTACAACCATGCCGCCATTTCCCGCTGCCATGAAAATCACTGGAATGTTGAAAAAAAGAGGAGGCATCTGTCCACCATTCTAGTAGCCTTGACAATCCAGGAGCCAATAGACACAAACTTCTCTAATTATTTGCAAGTGGATCTTATGTATATTCTGTATGTGGAGAATTTACATTGAGTTCCTGCTTGTCACCCTCACTTTGATTTGCACTCCTTTGTCTCTTGAAATGCACAGACAGCTGATAAGATACAAAGTCCCTAATTATTTGCAAATGAAATCTTACGTATATTATAATTAATTTGGGTTCCTGCTTGTCACTCCCACTTTAATTTATACCTCCCTAAACCTATAAAAGTGTACCCCAACTTTCAATCAGAAATTTTGGAGAGAATTCCAACCGAGACCACGCTTAATAAAGGTGCCTTCAGTACTTCTAAAAGACCACAGGCTTGGCTTTTGTCAGCAAGGAGAGCTGTAACATAAACCAGAAGTTTTGCAAGTAATTATTTCAGAGCTTCCCTTAGGAGACAATTCCTTGTCCTTTAGTTACCTACAGGGCCCCTTGTCAAAGTTGCTGACTCATGGGAATTAGACCCAGGAGCACATAAATGGTAATTTGGCAAGGGAATGTAAGCAGGGTCCTAACAGAGCACATGATATTTCAAACAACACACCTTGTAATGGAAAATAGCTGTGGGAGAGTATAGCTTCTTAGTTTAGATCAAGTGAAAATCTGCTTTGAATTCAGATGAGAGCTGATGTTTCATTCTGCTGGTTCCAGACACTTATGCAGACATTTCTTTATTTTAGTTCATATTCTAGGACTTCTCCTCAATAACGTCATAAGTCTATAGCTTGTCCCATACTTCTCTATCCCTGCCACATTCTCTTCAGAGCCAGAATGTCAGAGCAATGCCAGAACCATGTGGGTTCAATCTCCAAATAGTGTAGTTCACTCATCTAAGGTGACACATTCTAAGATCTGCAGTGGATACCTGAAACCAATGATATTACTGAATCCTATATAAACTGCTTTTTCCTATATATACGGATCAATGATAGTTTATTTATAAATTAGACGGATCAATTAACAATAATATTATAAAACTGAATGTGGTCTCTCTCTCTCTATCTCCCAGGTCACTGATCCTGCTACTCATATATATATAATGTAATGGGAAGCCTCCACCCCAGTCAATCTCTCTACCTCATCGCCTACCCCTCAGTGGTTTTGTGTCAATTGTGTGTTTTCTTTTTATTACCACCCTATCCACAGAGAAATAAAGGTCTATAAATTATATATGTAGATATATGCATATATATATGCACATACATACATACACATACAATGTGATACTACTTAGTTACAAAAAAGGGTTAAATCTTTTCATTTGCTGCAACACAGATGATAATCACAAGTATCACACTAAATTAAATGTTAGGTGAAGAAAGATAAATACAGAATGATTTTATTCATATGTGTAATACAAAGAAGCAAAGCAAGTGGATAAACAGAAAACAAAATTCTGAAATACAGACAACAAACTAACAGATTGCTGGTAACCATAGGAAAGGGCATGGGGGTGACTGTGAAAGGGATAAAAAGGACTGACTGTATGATGATGGAAAGATGCTAGATTTTTAATAATGAGCATGATGTGTATACAGATGTCAAATTATAATGTTCCACATCTGAAACATATCATTTTTAAAAAATGTTACCTCAAAAATTACTTAAAATAATATTGGAGGTAATATTTTCCAATGCCAGGTAACTGAAAGGATAGAGGTAAAATCATTGATAAGGGTGACTACTGTATTCTTAGTCTGACTTTATATTGCCTGAATCAATGGCATCCTAACTAGTCTCTCTTCTTCCACTCTTGTACCTTCAATTTATTCTGTCAAAAATTCAACACAATTTCTTTAAATCCTAAATCAAATTATAGCATTTCTGTGTTTAAAACTTTCTTCTCTCATTTATTGTCAAGACTCATTTTAAGATATTGAAATTGCATCTCAATCTATAAGTATTTCACACTGCACCAGTTTTAGTGTCCACCTTGTTCCCTCTTTCCTTTCCTGTCCCTTCACACTGCCTGTGTCCTGTGAATTTTGCTGGGGTTTGCTGTTCATTTGTTTTTATTTCATTATATATCACAGATAAATGAAACTACCCTATATTTCAATTATTTTTGACATGATCCATTCCAGTTCTATACAGATTGTTGCAAAGGGCACAATTTTTTTTTTTTAATAGCTCCATAGAATTCCATTGAGTATATAAACCATGGCCTCTTTATCCAGTCATCTAATGATGGGATTTGGGTTGTTTCCATGTTTTGGTTATTATGATCTGTGCTGCTATGAACATGATTTTCCAATGAAGGATAAGAGTGTTCCTTTTTCTCCACACTCTCCAACTGTTTCTGGTCTTTTTGATGTAGTTCATTCTCACTAGTTGTGAGAAAATTACATACCAATATCACCAACAAATATAGATGAATATAGATGAAACACAGTCAACAAAATCTACACAAACCAAATTCAACAGCACTTTAAAAAATTACACACACACACACACACACACACACACATACACACACACACCACAATCAAGTGGGACTTATTCCAGGGGTGCAAGGATGGTTCACATATGCAAATCAATCAATTTAACATGTCATATCAACAAATGAAAAGTAAAAAATATAGATATACTGTCATATCAGCAGATACAGAAAATATCATTTAAGATTCAACATCCATTCATTATAAAAGCCCTTGCCAAAATGGGAAGTTAAAGCATATACCTCAATAGAATAAAAAACAATACATGACAAATCCATAGCCACCATCAAACTCAATGGTGAAAAACTGAAAGCTTTGTCCCTAAGATCTGGAATAAAACAAGGTTGCCCACTATCACCACTACCATTCAATATAGTTCTGGAATTCTTGATCAGAGCAGTAAGGCAAGAAAAGCACATTAAAGGAATCCAAATTAGAAAAGAAGAAATAAAACTATCATTATTTACAGATGACAATTCCTAAATACAAATAATGAAGTAGAGGAAAAATAAATTAAGAAAAAAACCACACATTTTGGTTTTCATGCCTCCTCCTTGCCTAGCAGGAACATTGGGGCTCTGTGCTGGTCACACTCTTGCCTCAGAGTCTCCTTTTTCCTTATTGTTTCTTCTAGGTATTTGCCAATGCTAGTAACTGGTGAGCTCAGGCCTATACCCTCATCACAGAAGTTAGGTTTAGAACCTGCATGCTAAGTCTTTTGAAACACAGTTGTTAGTATATTCCCTGTAGACTTTTGACCTCTTTGAAGTCAAATCCCTGATCAAGTCTCATTTCTGTAGAAATGACTTTCCTGACTATTCTATCTAAAATATCACTCACTGTCATTCTTTATATCCTCAGTGGATCTGATTTTAACAGCACTTTTCATTATCTGTCTTCATATTATATGTCAACTTATTGCTTTTTTAAAAATTTTAGTTTCATTACTTGATCGTGAACTCCACATTAGGTAGATACTTGATTTGCTTTGCTCACTACTATATCTTCAGTACCTAGAATGATGCTATATCTGTCGGCATATGTTAATCTGTGACTCATTAACATACAAATGAAAAAAATTCTCACATTTTAGAATAATACAGTGAATGTATCTTTCCTCTCAGTCCAAAAAGCAATGTGACTTTAGCAAGGAGCTTTATATATCACAGTCAATCAGTCACATAGGCTAATGGACACTTCCTTTGACATGTCAATGACTTTCAATATCACCTTTACTTTTAAATCTACTCAGAAATAAGAGAAGTCATGACTCCATTAACATTTTCTTAGACAAAGCAAGTCAGATGGCCTGGCAAAGAGTCGGAAAGTGTAATCTCAAGTGTCCTTATCAATAGCATTTGTAACTCCTAAAAATGCTTGATTAGATAATCAGTATTTGCAGAATAAACAAATAATTGAACAAAGTGAATATGCTACAAAACATATGAATGAATTTGGAGACTATTTTCTAAACATCTACCTAGAAATATATATAAATACATTACATTTAAAATATATTGTAGCAAATAAATAAGCTCTATGAGAATAAGACCTAAACAGTTCTACTCAGATTTCTATCATCTCAAATGCTCAACAACATGGTAAGACCTAAATAACTATATATATAATAGCTAAAGCTGCTTATAAGACATATATATATGTATGTACACTGGCATATATGTACATATAATATAGTGTATATTATATATTATTATGTGATATAATATAATAATTTGGTGATGTATAGGTGTTCAGTTAGCTGTTTAAGATAAAAATTTAAATATTTAAGCACACACACATATATATGTATGTTTGTAAACATATATATCATTTAAATTCTTACAGATAAATAATAAAGCATAGTTAGTTATTCAACATTGGAAAGTATAAATTTTTAAGAGTACGGAAATAATATTAATTTTAGGATGTTTAAAATTAATTTTTGTTGTTTTTTTCTTTCCAAATATATTTTTATATAAATATATTTATAACATAATATATAACAATAATATATAATATATAATTATATATATAATTCCATTTTAACTTTTTTTATAGAGACAATTAAACATGGTTTTATACTTACAATATCTAAATACACATTTTATGACAACAAAAGTTTCCTTATAATATGAGAAAAATGATTTCAGATAACTTTTTAAAATAAAATATTTTAAGACATAAACTTTATCCACAAGTTTTCTAAACAGCCATATAATTTCCATCAATGGATATTTTTACAAATCACACATACAAAATATGTAAAGTTCATATTTTCCCAGAAAACATCATCAAACCTAATGGAGATAAAGAGAAAGACTGAATGACACTTTATGTATCCTTCATCATAAAACTAATTTAAAGATCACAATTTCAATCTCACTCTGACTCTTTTTTGTTCAGTCTAAAGAATTGTTATTTTCTTATTGAGAAGCTATGCTAGGAAATTCAGCACATACTCTGTATCCGAGTTAAATTACTTTAACAAATGCAATAATTAACTGCAGATTTAATGAAGCAATGAAAAAGAAAAAAATAGACATTATGGAAAGACAAACTTCTGAGAGGTATTTTTAAAGTGACAGACTGCAACATAATTACGCATTGATTGAAAACCATTACTTACAGATAACAATTACTGATATTTCCTAAATGGCCAATATTACTCTAAATGTTCAAGCTATCACACACAAAAAAGAAAAATACTTTAATTATTCTTCTGTTAGGTAAGGTACTTAAGAAATTTATGTCTAAGTGACTTGCTATTAGATGCCAACCCCATGGTTGGGTTCTCAGATCTGGGATTCAAATCTGCATACACACAATTTAGTTTCAGAATCCGTGGGTCAGTCTATCTGAAAACAATGTAAATATCTGAAAATAGCCTATCACCTTTTGAGTCCAGATTCTAGAACAGTGACTATCGGGTCTAATGCTTCATGATTTAGACTCAAGTTGCAGATCTCAGAGTCTCTCTCTCTCTCTCTCTCTCTGTATATATATATATACATATATACACATATATATGTATGTAACAATAAACCTGCAGATTGAATTTTAGTCATAATTTTTAAGTTAATGTTAATGTCCATATAGACTTTCAAACACACCAATATAAGGAAAGAGATTTCAATGAGACTATAGATATACAATAATGGCTTACTAAAATGTATATTTAAAATTAATTCCTGACGTTAATGATATTCAAAATATAATATGTATTATCATTTTACTAAAATATACCAGAATTTAGATTTTAAAGATTGTTTTTCTTCCTCTAAAATAGAATAATATATAATAATATAAATTCATGTTATAATTCATTCATTTCATGCTACTCTGGCTATATTATCAATGCGCATAAACCACCTTCAGTGACTTGTGGAATATTTTGATTATGTAAAAGCAAACACATGAATTTGAAAATAGTCCTATGTGCATTCTGGCTACAGTGAGTACAGAAAAACCATGTTGCATCTGTAATACTACCTGGAAAGTGAAAGGTTAGATTCAAAGATGTCCTGCCCTTTGCCATTACTATTCTGTCATCTATAATCTAAATTCCTATACATTGCTTGCTTAAGCATTACATATTCCAAATGCTTATTAAGAAATCCTACATTAATCTCAAATACATTGTAGTTATACTCAGCTAAAAATATTAGATATCCTACTATGGATGTATTCGGCAAAGCAAATTTAAGGGCATATAGATATTCCTAATTCCAATTACCCTTATTTTACTGCCAAAATGAATTTTTATTAAAGATATCCCTATCTAAAAATTAAGCCAATGTAGTCAAAATTATATTGTTTAATTGTTTTATTTAAACCATATATTAAATACAGAAATAATAAGTTCTTTTTCATGGTTTTGGCTGTAATTTTGCAAAAGCCATCATTTTCATTCTGTATCAAAGGAGAAATAAAAATATGCTCTCTCCATTTTTCAAGTTAATTTATATCTTACTATTAACTAGATTCTTATCATAGAAAATTACATTGGTATCATAATTATCAGGTAAAATAAATGTAAATGCAGATTTGCAAATATCAAGATTTGGGGCTTATTTCTGGCTCTACTACTTATTAGCTGGGTTATCATGAACAAGTTACTGAACCATTCCAAGTCCTAACCTCAAGTAGGGACAAAGTCTATCTCATAGAGTTGTGAGAACTGATTGAGAAATCCCATAAACACAGAGAAAGTGCTCCCTAAACAAAGACATTAAACAATATGCTTTTCCTGATTTGAGACTATTTAATTATTATTGAATATTAAATCATCATTGGTTTATTTCCTTATTTGCTATGTTCATGGCATCAGGCTATATGAGAAAAGGATGAATTCAAGTCAATTAATTTCAGGAATCACTTGTCAAATTTCAAATTAATCAAATGAACTACTTAAGATAATTCGATATTACATTAATATGAAGGTTTTATTATTCATATTATAGCCATTTTACTTGCAACAATTTTACTATGCTGAGTAGCAATTCAATATATTTAATCCTCATAATTATTAATGCAAACATTCAAATTACAATTTAAACACACAAAATAAATTACATTTTAAAGTAAAATTTGTATATCAGTAATCTCTAATCCATTTTTAAAATGTCACTGGTTTATAAAATCTTATATTAATATTCAGGTATTCATTTGAAACATATTTTGCTTTTGATAGATTGTTCTATTTTCTTGTAACTTTCATCTTAACACATCTAATGTAATTATGTACATGTATCTAGATCTCCCATTCATTAGGTAAATTGCTTAAAGATGGTTTGTAGGATACAATGGTTGATCTTATTTTGCTACTGAATTGAGTCACAGTTGATAAGTATATTTATGTTTAAGGATGTATATGAATCCAAGAGAAAGGGGGAAGCTAGTTGGCCTATACTGAAATTAGACAGAAACATTTGAGAGGCAATGAATCGATAGAAGAGTCTCAAAGTACAGCTCTCTAGAAAGTGAATGCTAGTCATGCCCTGGTGGCCTAGCAGATAAGTCTGCCACTACACAGTCCCAAGGACCCAAGTTCACGACTTAGGACTGGGGGCAACAACCAAGTTGTAAGACTAAAACAAAAATAAATAAAAAACTTCTCTCTTCTGGCCTTCTACCTACCAAATCACCTTCATTCCTGCCTGCACTAAATACTGTGAGATGTATGCAGATTATTTTAATCTGAGAAGCCCAGTAAATAACAAAAATAGAATGGATAAAGTACAACCTTGGGATAGGTACAAATGGAAAATCTCAGAGTTTGTTAATATGCCACTGCCAATAGAACTCATAGTGTCGAGGGCTGACAGTCAATATTGGCTCTATTTCCTGTGAAAGCATGAGGACTATAGGCAAAGTTAGGGCTTTAAGGACTAACCATGAAGCCACAGTTGTGATTTAAAATATAACATGAGAAAATGATTGTATGGTGATCAAGAACATGAACTGCCCCAGATCTGGGTTACTTCATTTCTGTGTCCTTAATAACCGCTTCTATAAAATGGAGAAAACAATAGTACTTTCCTTATGTATTTTTAAAGCACTTATAGTGCCTAACATATATTAATATGCTAAATCAGTATTTTACAAGTTCATTAAAAATATCTAGACTCAGTTTAGTCTAATAGGTAAAAATAGGAACATAACTCCATCTCCTGTAGTGTTACAGTTTTGGGGAGAAACCAAGCAAGCACTCTTTGGAAGTACTTTAGGCAGATTTATTACATGCGTGGTCTCAGCTGGGATTTCTTCCCCAAAGAGCTGAGCCCTGAGTTCTGGTTAGAACATGCTTATATAGGCTAGAGTAATATAGGTGGGAAGAGAGGGATGTAAATTAGGGGAAGGGGTTTCAAGCACGGGAAGTTCTTTGTCTGCTGGCAAGCAAGCTCAGGTTACAGGAGGTGTCATGGCTTTTCTTTACAGTTGCTGGAGGTGGTAGGCAGGCCCCTCCACAGTAGCAGAGTTAAGAGTTAGCATTCCAAGAGTTAAGAGTTAGCATTCCAAGTACAGTGGTTTCATTACACTTTATTAGTACTCCAGGGAGAAGACAAGTGGGGCTTTGACAAAATCAAAACAAAATCCCACTGCTTAGAAGTAAGGCATTTGTCATGGAAAGATGACAAGGGATGAAAACAGTACTAAATTCATCTAGACCGGGAGTAGGCTAAGAGATGTACATGTGAGACGAATCTACTTTCCACTCCAGTCCAAATTGTTATGGAACTGAGATGCAACTGAGGTTTTCGGAGGGAGTATCACTGAGCTCAACATGTAGACTGAGTAGAAATAATAGCAACAAATAAAGACTGAAAGACATCAGAATGTAGGTGAGGGACCAAATGTCTCTACTACAGGGGAAGGAGAGATGCAAAAGTTATAAAAAATTTTAATTTTACTATGTAGTTTCTATAGTAAGTATATATTTTTTTAATGTTTGAATCCATCTCTGAATAATGACATTCTACTCTCTCTTCTTAAATGGTGCTTCTTTTGAATAAAAAAGCATCATTTCTTTCTTAAAGGAATGACTAATGAAAATAATGCGAACAGACAAGACCTGAAAAAATAATTTTAGGTATCTTTACATTTTAGTTCATGGCTTTAAATATCCAGCTATTATAATGGAAAGTTATTTCCTTAGCTTTAATGATGCTATTTAGGCCATTTTTGCTGAAGTATTCTGGGAGCACAATTGAGAAAAAAGCATAGACATACATAACAATGAAAGAAAAGAAATGATCAACCATCCAAACTGGGCTCCTAGTTTGAAAAAGATACAGTCAAGAGGAAGTGCAGTTGAGACTACAAAGTGTTAGCATCAAATGGCAAAGTTAGAGCTAAAATTTCTTAGACCAAGGCAAAAAGAAGAGGGATACTATGACTTAAAGTGGAAGTATAGATTCACTGAGGAAAGTAAAAAAAATGGATTGCAATCAGAAAAAAAATCCAAACAGAATGCAATTGCATCAAGAACTTAAGGACTATTCTTTCATTAGCTCATGGATTATTGAAGTTACAGGTAATTCTGTCTACTTTATCTTTGGCATGTTATATAAACTTATTTATCTTATCTTTCTCATAAGATAGGTGTACTTTCTATTGATATTCTTAATATAAAATTGTGTATAAATTCTTTAGTACAAGGCTTGGCATGAATACATTATAAATAAAATAAAACTTACATCTCCCACTTACTAATAGTGTGGACTTTGAAAAGCTTATCCTTTCTGAGTCTTAATTCATTTATCTATAAGAATCTACTTGAGCATCATAGAAAATAAGTCCTAAATATTACCAAGTTCCTGGCAGAAAAATCATTGCTATTAACCCCATATAGCCACCTAAAATTTTAAAAGATTATTTTTGTGACACTTTCTTTCGTAGTACCAGGGTAATTACCTGGTGCATAAATGATACACTGCTTTGGAATTCTTATATTAAGAATATATGTCTCATTAAATATATGTGTCTGATAGTTTGGATTATTGTGAATTAAATCTTAACTTTCCTCCTCCTCCCCCCACTGTGGACAGAATATACTTCCAGTTTTGTGGATATTGAGTTTTGCTCTGAAAATGGCTTTGGACTAAGAAATATTATCAAACATGATGTAATGACTAGTCATTTACACATGATCTTTCCCTTTGTTGCTCTAACATAAGATTATGCCTTGCATGGTCTCAGACCAAGGAAAATGAGAAAGCATGTCGAGTCAACTGGAACCAAATTCAAAGCCTGGAATCAAAACCATAAATCTCCACAGAACCTAAGTCTCCACAGAACCTAGTACAGTCGAAGACAAATCATAGTTCCATGAGCAAATAAGTGCATGCTTGTTAACACCAGGTTTAGAAGAAATTTATTAGGCAGTATTATTATGACAAGAAGAATACAATGTCTAATAGACTAATAATGTTTTGAGATGAAGAAAGATATAAGGCATACATCTCAGAATTTCTTTGAGCCCACTCTTTGGGCTAAATTGAAAACACATTTTTTTTTTCCTCAAGGAGAGATTAAAATAACCAATAAGCACATAAAATATGCTTAACATTAACTAATTATCAGGGAAATGCAAAGTAAAACCACAATAAGTATTTGCTAAAATGGTTATCAAAACAATAATAAAAAAACGAATGTTTAAGAAGACATGGCGAAAGAGGAACACGTGCACTATTGGTGGGAATGTAAATTCGCTACAGCCTTTATGGAAAATAGTATGGGAGTTCCTTAAAAAAACAAAAATATAACTACCATATGATATAGCAGTTCCATTTATGGGTACTTACCTGAAATAAACAAAAATACTCAAAAATATACATATGCTTTTATATTCACTGTGGTATTTTTTGCAATAACCAAGATATTGAAATGAACCCAGCATCCATTAATGAATAAACTGATAAGAAGAGAGAGTGGTAAGTAGTTGACAGATTACTCAACCATGAAAGAGAATGAAATCTTGTCATTTGTGACATGGCTAGTGTGTGTGTGTGTGAGAGAGAGAGAGAGAGAGAGAGTGAGAGGTGATTTATAATTTCACTTACATGTGCAATCTTAAAAAAAAAGAAAACAGATTGGTAGTTACCAGAGAGAATTCAGAGGTAGTAACTTCTAGTTACAGAATAAATAAGCCAAAGTGATACAGTATACACCATGGGGACTATATCCAATCATACAGCATTGAAAATTTGAAAGTTATTAACAAAAGTTGAAAAATAACATATGATGGACAATTCATACATGTTAAATCATTATGTTGTACACCTGAAACTAAAATAAAGTTGTACGTCATCATACTTAAATAAAAGTAATCTTATTATGACAGACTGGTAAAAACCTGAATTTTAGATCTCAACTAATTCAAAAGCTCTCAAGTAATTTTTTAAAGTGCCTCTTCAAACTGTGAGACAATATTTTTCTCAATTGAGTAAATATGACTTTTCAAGCTTCCTGCAGGTGCAATTTTAAATTAATTTATTATTTTCAGGAACCAAGGTAGATCATTTTGTATATCAATATGCAATGATCTGTTAAGAATTATCTAAATAGTTGAAAGAACACAAACAAGGGTTTTCAGTCCAAACACCAAACCTTACTTTTTTGGGTCATATTTACTAGTAACTCATCTAGTTGCTGTAACACTTTTTTAGTTATTCCCGATGTTAACTCTCATTTCTGTGTCTTTGCTAAATTGAGAATCACTGTGACAGATATGGTGATAAATGGCATGCACAGGTGTTAAAATATTAATTTTTGTAAATCAAATAAAAGAAAAGAAACAAAACAAAATAGATTTAGATTTTGAGAACAATATGGTCATTACCAGAGGGGAAGGGAAATGAAGGGCAAGCAAATTGGGTAAAAAGAGGATCAATTATATGGTGGTGGATGGAAGCTAGACTTTTGGTGAAGGTTATAATGTAGTATACACAGTTGTTAAACTATAGCACTGTATACCTGGAACATAATATGAACAAATGTTACTTCAATACATTTTAAAAAAATAGTATATTGTATATATTGAGAGAAATAAAATATATTAAAATTAAAGAAAATAATAAGAAAGAATTAACCTAGGTCACCAAGGGATTTTTTATTTACTCTGTCTTATAGGTTGACTTAGTCTTTTATTTTCATGATTGTTTTGCTACCTTTTAATAAATACCTTCATACTAAATTAACAAAAGGAATATGCCCATTTGATCTATGCCCCCATGAAAAGCTGTATCAGTGAATTCTTGTATAATATGATTTTAGTTTTCTGCACGTCACCAGAAATTGACATTAACTTTTATCCCTGTTATTGGTAGTAAAGTGAGAAAAGAAATGTTTGTGGTTTTCCTATGTTGTGTGTATGTATATTTTTCAAGTGCATGTGTAAAATTAACATTCCGGGAACTCCTATTTAGAGTTACCTTACTCTTACTGAGAAAGTTTGCCTAAACATTAGACTTCTTGTGCAATAATTACCTCAATATTACTTCCTCAGACATATCTAACTTTCTACTTGAAATAATGAAAACTAAAATAAAGAATTCAGAGTAAAAATTACAATTATCTATGTTCACTCAAGTCTTCAAATCTGTCTGTAGTAAGCCAGACATCAAATTTTATTTATCTTTGAAGGACATACTGAGTTAGTAAAACATGGGTTTTCATAGTATCTCTTCATTAATATTTTCTTACATGTTAATCATACTGGACTTCCAACAAGCCTTGTGAACCATCTACAAAAATTGTTGGAAATAGCACATTTTATGAAAACTTACTTAGAATACCCACACTTTCAGTCCTTTTTTGTCTCATGAGACATTTTTATAAAAGGAAAAAAAAATGAAAAGAAAATGCCCTTCTATTTAAAACATTCTCTGTTAAATGGGTTATGCACTTCACCATATTTTCTTCTCTTTTTGATCCAAAGATGTCGCTTCCCAATGGAGTTCCTTGACAAACTATTCGGTGACTGAATATTTTTCTAAAATAAGTTTTATTCTTAACAGGTAAATGAAAAGCTATGTATTAAGAGCACATTGTTATTTTCTTCTATATTTGAAAAGTATGTATATTAAACAAATACAGAACCACTGAGAGATGAGATATTATTAGTTCATTAGTCCTTTACAATGAGGTGGTCAGATATTCAAATTCATGTTTTTAATGTGTCTGAGAAATCACACTCAGGGATTATTAGTAAAATGAAATGTATAATTTATCCCTTTAATCTCTCTCAATCCAAGTGAACTTTATAAGCCAATTTTCCTTCTAAATTTGTTTACAAAAGTGCCTATCCCAGGTGCACAGAAGTTACCCAATAAAGAATGATTGAATAAAAAGTCAATGATAGATATTTCACACTTGTTTGTGATGAACAATACTAAACAAATTTGTGAAACTGGTGTTATATCTGGTTCCCAAAGATTATAGGACAGAAGAGTAGCATGTCAGCTTTGTTTCAATTATATGTAGGATAAACAAATAATAGACTTCATAGTACAATCAAATTGTTTTCAAGAAGACCCAGGAGTCAGCTAATAGCGGTTATCTCCATATCCAAGATAACCAGGCAGAAACCTTGCTGTTTTTAATTACCATGTATGCTTGTTAAAGGCTATAAATATGCCCCCTGGCTATCCAGTTTTACAAAACACTGTGCAGAAAATAGAATTGTCTTCCACACTACTTATCTGAATTAGATGGCTAGAGCTGTGCTAATTCAACATATTTTCCTTTTTGAAGAGTTTTCTGTATTTGATTAGTAAGTGATAATATTAGAATGTAGCACTATAATTCAGTTTTGTTCTTTGCTTACTTGGATCCTCACTGGAAGACATAGTTAGTATTAAAAAATACATTTCAGTCTTCATCAAGTTTAGTCTCAGAGAAAAAATGAATTTGTATGATGTTAGTGCTATTGGTCAGAAATGTAGAAATAATATGATAAAATGAAAATTCAACTTATTCATTATCTAAAATATCAATCTAAAACAATCAAAATTTTATCAAGGTTTTCTATTGTCTTTTTCATTTTACCTTCTGTTTTTATTACAATATAGTTTTAACTGAGATCCTAACCAATAGTCCAAATCAAAGACTTGGTATTAACTAACGCAATCTCAGTTATTCCCATCCCCATTTGCCTGGAAATGAAACAAGAGCATGCTTGTCTTTTTGCACTTTTCAGATATTGATCATCAGTCACCTCAAAAAGGTGCTCCTAGAGGAGATGATCTTAGTCTCTGTTGTCAGTCTAGCATTGGAAACATTTAGTACTTATTGTGACATCAAACAAATTATTTATCCTCTATAAACTCTCATATTTTTCTCTAGAGAGCAGGAATGATAGAACCTGAAACTTACATTTTTGTGAGTATCGAATGAGATTAAAACATCATACAGTGGAAATTTTAGTTGCTTACAGCACATAACAGCATCTATACAAATACTTGATATATGAGATAATCAATAAATATTTTGTTGAATGAATGCATATATGAAAAGCATATTTACTTTATTGCAATGCAATTATAATATATCACATGAAGAAAAATATATAGCGGGAGATAAGATATTTAACTATGTATCAGGTACTTTTAGTGTTGCCTCAACTCACAATAACTGTGACTACATCCTACTTTTTCCTGTTTGCTACCATTTTACTCCTATTTTCAGTAGGTACTAGTCTGAGAATATGATGCTATTTCAAGTTAATTATTATGTTTTGATTTTATCTATATTTTAGGATTTATTCTTATTGAAATTAAACTCATTTCTATATATTTCATGGAACTGAAAAGACTAAACTAGATTTCTATGCAGCAAGGTTGCCCAAATACATAGATATTAAATGTATCCTTTTCATACAGAAGTTAATAAAGCAGAATGAATGTAAACAGAGCATAATGACAGAACTAAGTATGCCTGTGTCTGATACTCAAAGAACTTAATATGTTAGCATCTCTTCTCTTCCTCTGTAAAAATCTACAAGATAATCCTAAAAATCAATGAACTGATAGAATATCTCGAAGAAGATTAAATATATTAGACCTCTAAAAAATTGTGTTTCACATCAGACATTTTTGTTATAGTAATTATAGCAATAAAAGGCATTGTTTTTAAACCTATATATCCTGGTAGAAAGAATCAGCAGATTACTTATAGACTAGAAATGAAAAAAAAATAAGGATTTCTCTTTATATTCAGTAGGGAGTGGTGGAGGGAGGGGGGCATGAGGAAAGATAAGACCTGATTTTGCTTACAGATTACATTTTTCTCATAAAAATTTTATAAATTGTATATTTTGGGAATTGAAGGAGATCAAACTTTTACATCATAAATGTTAAAAAACAATAGCAAACTTCTTAGGAAATAATATAGGAAGGTTTTAGCATTAGAGGGGAGAAAATCCTATTTATTTAGACTGACAAAAATTATCTATACTAGATCAAGCATACCATATTGTTTGGGAACAAGAAAGTCATTTTGTTCACACATTTAAAATATTATACTTGTCACATAAAATCTCTAGAGATACTAAATGAGAAAAATGTGCTTAATGATAAAGTTGTAAGGAGGTAAATAACAAAAAAAATGTTAGAACAGCATTGTCATCATGAATTATTCTGAGAAGTGCAATAATGACACTTAGATTACATATTGTCAAACAGTCCCCAAAAACCATTATAGATAAGAGTTTGATCATTTATTTTAAAATAGTTAAGTTAGACTAGGGCTCTGGGAACATCAACAAATTCAAGGCAACACAGTAGTCTGTTGATTTTAAATAGAAATATCCTAATAAATACAGAAATATCTGAAAATCTTCAGGAAGTAACTAATACATGTATGGAGAATTTGTTATAATAAGATGTTGGTCATATGTCAAAACTTAAGATGGTATTATATTCAAACTATATTTTAGGAAGGGGATTTATGGATTGAAATCAAATTTTTTTTCTGAAAAACTGATGAACTAAAGGGATTATTATGTCAGGATATTTATCAAATGATGATTCTGGCACCAAGTGGAAATTTCCATATTTAATTAAAGCAAAATTAATTCAGAGGAAAATAAAACATAATCATAGGCATTGTTGCTGCTCACCAGTTTTTCATGGTTTCTCCATTTTTCAGAAATACAGTGGTCAACTCCTCCCTGCCCCTGTGGAGTTTATTAGCTGGAACCTCATAATATACAATGCTTTTCAATAAAATGAGTAAAAGTGTTATGTGCCACTTGTGGGTGGAAATGTAAGATTCAGTGTGCAATTTGTGATACTCTCTTTTCCTCAAAGACTGCAACATAACAAATGAAAATGGTTCCTGAACCTGAGTATTACAGTGAGTTGCCTGTTGACAATGTTTGTAGATGTTAAGCTTACTAAAGTTTTAGTTTCTGCAACATACCCATAGACTTAGTGTTTGCTCTTCATAGAAGTAAACAGACATTGCAGAAATAGCTGTATAGGCTAGGGGGCTGATGTGAGTGAAGTCACTGAGAATTTGGGGTAGAAGTGAGTTTGTGGAATAGCAGATCAGATAAACAAGGGAATTATTGGATCAATTGTTTACATGTGTTTTACAGGAATTTTTCTACTTTAAATATATATCAAGTTGGAAAATCCACGTAAAAATAGACACTTTACAGCTCTTTAAGTGAACATACAACAGAAATAACTTAGGAACATTTTATTTTATTTAGATTTATTACGCAAAATATATAATGAGATATATAATAAAAAATGAATTTGAAAGAATATACACTATTTCACTTAGGCAAGTGGTTATTTTACTAGTTGGAGTAACTTTAGGTAAACAACACAAGGAAACAAAAAATGAAAAGTTATGTTTTCAATGTGACATAAAATTAAAATTATTGGTTCTTTTCTTATGCAGCATATTATAATACAACAACTAAAAATGTTTAATTAACTAATTTTACTTTTCCCCCAATTTAATCATAAAATTATTTTCCTTCAAAAAATGTTATTTATGAAAGGGAACCTTAAGTGAAAAATAAAAGAAAAACAAAGATAAACACCAAGAATATCTCCTACCCTTCGTCTCAAAATTTTCAAAACCCAGTTAAGTATGCCAACGTAACACCAATCTTGGGCAAATTAATTTTTCTATGAAACATCCTATTTACCACTAAAGATAAAAACTTTCAGGATTTGACTTTATTATTCCAATCTAACAGGAAATTCTTTTTCTAGTGACTAGTTAAAATGGAGAAATTAAGAGCAGGAATTAAAGAAAGCAATTGATTTTCCTAAAAGGAAAGGAGGTAACCTGATCTAAACTCCTTGTAAATAGAAAAACTAGAGCTCCAGTAGATTAATGTATTTGTTGAACTGTCGGTCCTTTCCTATGGAAATTTAATACCATGTTCCTGATTAAAAATTGATTTGAGCAAATCAATAAACAAACTTAGAATCTATGATTAATGCATTAGGATCCCGGAAACAGCCCACACTGTTGAGACAGGAAATGAAGATATTTCATAGATGAAATACCCTCCCTACAGTGTGAGATAACCACACAATACCTCATTGGGAAATTTTATCTATTACACTGGATGAGAATGAATGACATTCATTATTCAGTGCAGGATAAGAGCTTGCAGAATAGTCCTCAACATCTAGACCTGTCCCTTTTTCATTTAAATTTGATTGTCAAAACATCTAAATTATTGGTGAAACTTGATATTGGGTTAAGATCCATTATTTGAATGGCTCTATTTGACAATCTGATGCCTTTTATTAGTTCCCTGGGTAGGGGTTGTTCTTTACACTAAAAACAATACATTTCCAATGTACACATTATTTTCTACTACTAGAGGATTTTCTTACTGAAATGAATAAGTTAATTTTCAAGAGACTCTTTATTCATTTATTTCCTAGATCCTTTATTTTGAAGGAAGGAAAGAAGCATCATTATCTATTTATTTATTTTGTTTTTTACCCCCAATGGGGACCTTGGACTTTTTATGATCTCAGTCACCTGAGCCACAAGGGTATGCCATGGATCTTATTCTTAAAATCTATTTGCAACAATGAAATAGCAGTCAGATGATGAAGTTGATCTCCTGACAGATTTATGCTTATAAAAACATAAAACATAAAATAAAGTTCTATAAAAATTGTAGCAGTAACATAAACACTAAGTCTATATTAACATGGTAATGTTTTAAGAATTAAAGAAACCATGATGCAAAAAAGAAAATAAAAGTTGTTTAGAATCTTTATTGTCAAACCGATTTACTCCTTCTTTCAGGATTACTCTCTATTCTTAGTGAAAAAGCTATATATAAATATCTTTCCAGGCCCAATATTTTGCCAGTCTTATTAATAAGAAACTTCTATGAAGAGCCTGAGTTGGAATACATGACATTCTTTCACTCTCCCAAATCATTATTGTAAAATTAATCAGTACATAAGCTTTCCAAGCTATTAATCAAAGCTTTAGCTACTGGCCATTCTTCTTCACACAAGTGAGAGAATAGCTCCCTCATCTTATGATTTTTAAATAAAAGAATATTTAAGTATTATGACTGATAACACAGAAATTAAATGGTTCTAAGAGGCTAATGTGAACAAATATATATCAAAAAACTGGGCAACCTAAGAAGAAATGCAAAAATTCTTATGAACATACAAGGTGCCAAGACTGAAATAGGAAGAAATAGAAAATGTGATATGACCAATTATTAGTAAAGACAATTAATCAGCAATCAAATGGCTCCCACAAAAGTAAATACCAGACCATAGGGCTTTACTGGGGAATTCTATCGAACATTTAAAAAAAATTCACCCCAATCCTTCTTAACTCTTCAAGAAATCAAGGGGAGAAAAATATCCAAATTAATTGTACGAATCCAGGATTATCCTGATACCAACATCAGAAAGGGACGCTATTAGTAAACTATAGGCAACATTCCTGATGAAAATTCTTATAAAAATTATAGATAATACAAAAAGTAATATTAATTCAGCAACAAATTAAAATGATTATTCACTATGATCGAGAAGGATTTGTCTCTGGGATACAAAGATGGTTTAGCATATGCAAATCGATCAATGCGATGAACCAAATTAAAGAATTTAAAATATGAATATCTCAACAGATGCAGAAAAAGCATTTGACAAAATTCAACATCTGTCTATGATTGGATGATTTATGGTTAACAAGTTAGGAACAGAAGAAATGCATCTCAACAAAACAAAGGCTATATATGAAAATCATTTTAGCACAATGGTGAATACTTGGAAGTTTTCACTCTACATTACAAACAATACAAGGGAGTTAGTATTCTTACCACTCTTATGCAACATAATACAGAGAGCCCTAGATATAAAAATCAAACAAAAATAAATAAAAAAATATCAGAATAAGAAAAAACGAAGTAAAGCTATCTTTACTTCTAGATAATATGATTTTATATATAGAAAATCCTAAACACTCAACCCAAGGACAGTTAGATATAATCAATGTATTCAGTAAAACTGTAGGATATAAAATTAACATTCAAACATCAGTAATATTTCTACATAATACCCTAAATTTTTTCAAAGAAGATATATGAAATATCAACAGGTACATGAAAAATGTTCAATAGTACTTGTCAGAGAGAAAGGTAAATTAGAGCCTTAGTGAATTATCAGCGCATACCTTTTAGAGTAGGCATCATCATAAAGAGAAAAAGATAATAGATGTCGATGTAGATGTGGATAAAAGAAAATCCTTTTTGCACTACTGGTGGGATTGCATACTGGTATAGTCACTATGAAAAATAGTGTAAAGGATAATCAATTAAAAACAAAACAAAACTACCATATAATCTATTAATATTGCTCTCAGAATAGATAAAAAGGAAAACACTAATTCAAAAAGATATGTGGACCCACACGTTTATAGCTGCATTCTTTACAACAGCCAGGTCATGAAACAACCTTCAGAAAAAGCACAACTTAACTCAACGGTGAAAAACTGCCAGATGTTAACTAGATTTATTGTGCTGATCATTTCATAATTTATAAAAATATTGAGTCCTTATGATGTGTACCTGAAACTAATATAATGGCATTTGTCAATAATACCTCAATTTTTAAAAAATGGCATCTTAATAAAAACTAAAATCTATCTTAGAGGGAAGTATGACCACAATTTTCTTCTGCTTCAGTGATTTTTTTCTCCATCAAAATCTGTTTTATTATCATTTGAGCCTCTAGTTTTAAATCTTACTTATGTATATACAGCATTCAGAAATGAAGACAGAAAAGCAGAGAACTTTTACAAAATAGATAGAAGGCACTAAATAGATATAATTAAGATGTTTGGTTTTGGGTAAAAAATAAGCAAAGTGCTCACATAGCTCTTTTCTCCATTTTACAGCCTACTTTTCTGCATTAGAAGCAATAGTATAAACATATGCAAATTCAGCTATCCAAAAGAGATCATTTGAAAGACAAAGAAGATCTAATATTTCCTAATGATTATTAATATAAATAATAAAGTTATTTTTGATAGAGGATATAGGTGTCAACTTGTTAATTAATATGTGGATTTGTTTCAAATACATATATCAAATGAAACTGACACAATTTTGAAAATACATGAGTTATATTTTTAAGTGCCAGCAAAACATAATAGTGATTACTCTTATTAAAGAATGCATCAAAACAGATATTTTATTTTAGAAACAATTAATATAAAAAACAAATGAAGAGAGGACAGAATTCTATTTAGATAGTCCTAGAAGGACAGATAGGCACAAAATGGAACACAAACAGAAAAAGCTCTGTTAAATTTAGATGTACCTGCCTTCTTCACTAAGAAAAAGGAAGTTCTATTTTCTTAAATAGCTGATTTTAAATAATATCACCTTTTCCTAATTATGAGCAATGTCATATTTTGATAAATAACAATTATGTGTTGAGTTGTGTCACAATAAAATCATATGAGAGTAATAATAAATCTCTAGTCTTGATTAAAATATAGTTATATATAATAAATAAAATAAGAATAAGTTGTTTATATTTTAAAATATGAGAAATGTGTACTATTTATATGCATGTATTGAAAGATATGATAAATTAAATTTTCAAAATAATCTAAAAAACATGAAATATGTGTTAATAATTGTTAGAATATTTAGCAAAAGTGTCTACTGGTTTCCTTCAAAGCACTTCTCTGTATTTGAATAATTTTCTTTATTATAAAATTATTTCCTTAATTCATATATTATATATTTTAGACATCATTCACATAGCAAATCATTATCACAATTATCACTAGCCCATAATGCAGGTTTTACATAAAGTAAATATTTAATAATATATAACATAATATACAATATTTATTTGCATATATAATAAATGTATAATTTGCATTGAGTTTTGAAACCACACAATCCACTAGTATTCTGAAATCAGGGAAAAAAAGTTCTGAGTTTTAAACTGACACATCTGAGTGAAATCTGTAACTTTGATACTTGTTAGAAAAGTTATATGACCTTGAGAGTCATACAACCTTTACAAATTCCACTTTCCTTATTTGTAAAATAAATGTACTTAAACTTGTTTATGGTTCATGTTTTGAGTTAGTGTCAGTGAAAGCATTTCAGCTAACAAGAAAACATTACAGTATATATTTCATCAACAAATATTGACATTGCAATATTTACAACTGCCATATATATTCTGATTTCCTTTGTCTTACCTTCATTTCTCCTTTGAGGAAGAATTATCACCCCTAGTTTTGTTATACCCTGGAATATAGTATAATAGTTATAATTGTTTTTACACATTTTTGTAAAATCAGTAAAAGTACCCCCATAAATCCTTATTTAATGCAATCAGATATGCGAAAAGCATCATTTTAATAGTTACACAGACAAATTATATAACAATGCTGTGAAAAGTCTGACTATATGTACCCATGTAAGTCCATTATTGACTTGTAAACATATTCACTTGTGCATATTTAGCATTACAGACGACGGGAGAGACAGGAGAAGGGAGGAAAGGAGAAAGGGAGAGTTTTCCAAAAGGAAACCACGAATGAAAGGCGTCTGAGATAGCAGTACTAAAATGTCTTCCTGGTATTATAGAGAATTCATGAAATGGTACCTTTTAAGGTTGGTGGCTTTTTTTTTCTTTTTTCTATATTGATTATTTTCAATACTTTGTTTTTAAGGGAAAATTACCTTTCCTAGTGATATAGTCTTATTGCTAGTGCTTTTTTTTTTCTTGCATCCTAGTCAAAAGAACTTAAAATTAAATATTTTTTCTTCAAAATGATAGTGACTGTTCAAGTTGATAAAAATCTTTACCAGGAAACTGCTTTATATTAGTTCATAGCTTTTTATACCATCTTCTTTTTAAAGTTTTAAATATAAGATAATGAAAATAATAAATAATTGTAGCATAAAAGAATAAACTCTAGAAACTACCAAAGAAACAGAAAAAAATGAATCTTGGATCTTAAAAGGATACTTTAAGTAACAAAGTCAACAAAACAATAGCATTTTTCATATAAATAAATAGACATAGCTTTATTGTAATACCATGATTTAAAACCAATATTTGATTATTCATATGCATTTACATAACGATTCAAATAATTTAAGAGCTTTTATAACATATTTCTGACTATTGCTACCATTAACCATGAGCATGTTTCTTTGCTTGTTTACAAAATACAGAAAACAGTAAAATCTTTCCTCTCCTTAGAGCTATGGCTCTTTTATTTGCCCTGCATTCTCCCTGTAACATTAAGCCATTCTCTTGAGCTCTGTCATTTATTCTTGTAATAAATTACAACTTTCAAGAATGTTTTGTTTTTACCTGGGCATATGATAAAGTGAGTTATAACAGAAAGGTAATAAACAGGAGCACATAGAAATCAGAGAACGATGCCAAGTTCAGGAGACAGGCTTTTTGTTATGATACATTCAAGAAACAACTCAATATATGTTCAATATCCAGAAAGCTTTCTTCATTTCTTTATATATATATATATATATATATAAATTAAATAAAAACTTTTCTCTAGTTAAAACAGACCCTTCATTGTTTATTTTATGTGAAGACATTTCATGTTCATATTTTTTACCTCAATGTAAGAGAAAAGTAGTTACAGCTAAGTTAGTTCTTCAGTAGGAATTGTCTCATTCAGATGGTGGAAACAGCGTTTTTAAACTTACCTAATGTGCACAGAATAATGGTGAAATTAAATGAAGACTATAACTAGAAAGACAAAAGTTAGGAATGAGAAGTCTGAACAAAAATGTGTACTGCCAAGTGGAATATTACATTTTAGGATAACTGTATATTGAGATAATTTTTAAATAGCATCCATATTAGCTTTAAATTACAATAAGAATAAGGAAGGAATGTGTAATTGAATCTTCACCAATATTTTATGCAACTGTGTACAAATGTGAAGTGTAAAGTATTTGGAACAGAAACATTTCTGTGTTACATAGTTTGAGAGATAGCTAACATATGGGATAATGAAAATATTGCTTTTACTCAGTATTTAACATGTCAGATTCATGATACATTTCTTATGTCAAATGACTTAACCTACGTTGAAATATTTACTGGTTTAAATAAACCTTCAGTGCATGTAGGATTCCACAGGGCCTTGAAAAAAAGAAAACAAAAATAAATAAATGAAAGACATCAAATTGATAAAATGAAATTTTATTTAACATGTAGATTTAAAATGTTTAAACATTGAAATGAAAACACAAAAACCAACATAAAGCTTTATGATTTTACACCTAAAATTGCTATTCAAGCTTATTAAAAATATTTATTTAGTAATGCTTTATAGGCTCCTCATTTACAAGTAGATATACTGTACTACCAAAGACTACGTGAAAGAGGGAAGATTTAATTGACAAAATTCCATTATGCCTGTGACTTTAAAAGTATATTCAAAATTAAGTTTTGCTCAACTATTTCCTTGTCGTAATCCTCAAATATCAAGAAAATTAAATAATTAAGTAATAGTAACTCTTATATAACTCTCTTGGTATTTTTGTAAACCATAGTCACCTTCCAAACTCAAAACTGCAACAGTTTTATCAGTCTGCAATAATAATTATTACTACTATGTTTAAATCTCTAATACCTTATTTCAGTTTTAACAAGAAATTAAAACATTAAAAACTATTTCATTTTTATAAAGGGAACTCTGTTATGCAGATAATATGTGTTAAAAACAAAGAATCTAAGAAGTATAGAATATAGCACCTGTTCTTAAGAACTACAGATTTTAGTTGGAATGATATAAAAAAAGATGATCTATGCTATAATAAGTTATGTGTCAATAGGCTATATGCCAATGTATAATTATATTATAAATGGTTATATATGTGTGTATATGTTACATATACATAAACGTATAGGTTATTTTTCAATAAATAGAACTTATGATGATATGTAGAACTGACAATTACAAGATTATAGGTTATAAATGACTGATAACTGTTAAAGCAGTTTTATGGAAAGAAATGTCACTTGCAGTTGAGGTGGACAAATTAAGGATATGACATTATGCTTGGCCCAAAAAGAGATATATAACATAGGGAAGGGATATTCCAGATAAATACTGGAGACTTTTAAATAGAAGAAAATATTTATGTTTAGGAACAGCAGATGCTAAAATCACATAATAGGAAAAAGTAAATGTTTTTGCAGTTAGTGATGCTGGCTTGACGAATGTGTATTATATTCTTTTAGAGAGAGAGAGAGAGAATGAGAGAGAGAGAGAGAGAGAGAGAGAGAGAGAGAGAGAGAGAGAGAGAATGAGAGAGAGAGAGAAATGTGTATGCAATGTGCATGTTTTTATTTTTGTTACAAAATTGTTAGATTTGTTTGTGGTGCTATATAGATTAGAATTTGTAAGGACTTTAGTAGGAAGACAAGACCAAGACCAATGTGAGGTAGGCCTGTGTTGGAAGGTGACTGTTGTTTGTAGTATGAATTCCTCTGTTAAGATGCTTGGTCCAGTTTTGTGACTAGCTTACCAATCACTCAGGTTATATCTCAGACAACATCTTCAGAAAGTTCTTCCCTTATGAATCTTTTCTAGGCATTCCCTTCCTTCTTTGTTTAGTTTCTCTTTAATATATCTTTCTGCACATTGATATTGTGGCTTTATCCCTTTGTAAAATTTTCTTTGATTTCTAAAGTAGTGTCTCTCTTCCTCCACTAGAATATGAGAGTTATGGAAAATAAATAAACTTCTCTGTTTTTCTTTTCCTTCTAGACTCTCGTGCCTGGAATATCTCATTTTAATTTTCAAATGACTATATAAATGAAAAGGGATGAAATATATTGTGAAGAAAAGATCCACAGGGCTCTAACTGTATATTGTACACAGAGGCAGATGTGGAACTGCCAAGTAAATATGTTCTTTAAGAAAAAAACATACAGAATCATTAAGACTAACAAGCAAAAATTTAACACAATCCCTAGCATTTGGTACATACTCCCAAATGCTGGTTGAAAGATTGTAAAAAGAGAGAAGGAATAGACCATATTTATTTTATATGTTTTAGAAATCTAGAACTCCAATTGAAAGTATATTTGTCTCCTAACATTCATATTTTTAAGACTACTCTTTCCCACATTTTAATATTAAAAAGTTATCAAAATGAAGAAAAATATTAGGTAGAATATGTTCGGACATAAATGTCATTAAAATATATGATAGTAACATTTCTTTTACCATGAAAGTATAATAGCCTAGCACTTGCATATAGAGAGGACACAAAACACCAATACTTCTCTGCAAAAAAAATAGTAAAGCTCTACTAATGAGAATAAATGGTTCCCCATGACTACTCTGTAGGGAAAACAGTAATTTGAAAGACACGATTCTTTGTTATGATTAACCATTCTGGGGCTATTTCAAATAAAAAAAACTATAAAATAGAAAAATAATTGTGGTTTTTAAAATGCATTGCATTCAATATATTGTCAAACTAGGAGAAAAATCTGTTTAATAGTCATTTTAGAGAGATATTGTCAAAATATTCTCAAAAAGTCTAAGTTATTGTATATTTTGTTTGGAAACAGTACTTTAATAGAAATTAAATACAGTGTACAAACAAAATTTTAAATGGATTTGAATGGACAGTGTTGTGATGTTTGCTTTCTCAATATTTTCTACACTGAAATTGCAAATGCATTATTATATAAGCACATACGTTCATTTCAAAATGTGAAATATGAGAAGCAGAAATGAGTAGATAAAATATCATACCCTGCCAACTAGAGATGATCAACAACTCTTGTATACTCATTTTCATAACCATACAAAAATAAGACCATGAAGTACACTCTGTATTTTAAGTTACTATACTTGCTGCTCTTTTTCAAATTAATCTACATGGACATAGATGGATCACGTTTAGTGAGATAAGTCAGAAGGAGAAAGATAAATATCATATATACACATATATAAGATAAACATATATACATATATATGCATAAATTAAACAAATGAACCCAACAGAAAAAAACTAGACCTTTAGTTTATAGAATACAATTATTTGTTACCAAAAGAAAGGGAGGGGCTGTGTAAATTGAATAAAAGAGGTCAATTATATGGTGAAGGTTAGAATTGGACTGTTGGTGGTAACCTTAATGTGCTATATACAGATGTTGATTTATGATCACATACACCTTAACCCTGTATGATGTGATGATACAATGTTCCTTTGATAAATTAAAAACAAAAATAGAAAATAAAAACAAAGACTTCTAATTTTCCATGTTGATAAATTTCATATTCTATGAAACTATTCTCATTCAAATTTCTCAATTGTCCTTCAAATACATATTCTTGACTAACTGATCAATCCGTGATTTAGTTCTGAACCATACATCACATAGGAATGTAACATCATTTAAATTCTACTTCTAATTTTTTTTAAGAGGAAAGAAGGCAGACACACAGCATGCAGGGAGAAGAGAGAAGGGGATGAAGCATTTTAATCATTTAACAGTCCATTTTAGTTGTCCACCCTGCCCCAGGCTGTGAACTCAAGGCCTTGTGCTATATGTGGGCTATGCCCCAGGCATGGGTTTAACACCTGGGCCACCAAGATGCACCATAATTTTTTTCCAGTTGAGTAGCTTTTTTCTTTACTGGGAAAGCTTCTAAGTATATGAAAAATAGAAGAAAAAAAAAACTAAAAACTGATACCATGAACACTTGCTTTGATATTTCCTAGATATATTAATTAAGAGTTGCTATAGTAGCTTGTGAGTTTCCTCTCCTCTTTTCCCTCATTTTTCAAATATTCCCTCAACTCCCCTCTTGAGTATAATGAAAGTTAGACCCATAAGCTAGAATGGAATGCTTAAAGATTAGACATTCTGGTTATTGCTTTAGACTCCAGTGTGCGGAGCCAGTACAATATTTTTCAGTTAGTAAATGATGATCAATATATTAAACTATGTTGATAGTTTCTATTTTATTATTGTATTACAAGATTTTTTTCCCCTTCAACTTTTCTTTAATTTTCATAATTATATTTCTTTTTTCTCATCCTTAATACCTTGGGTACTGGTAACATTCAACTATTAGTTGAATCATACTATTTGCATAAATAGCTTCAAAAATAATATAACTTTACTAGTGAGTCATGTTTTAATATAAATTTTAGTTTTCTTTGTCTTTAGATTATAACCACATAAAAATACAATCAGTGAAATGGATTCTAAGTCATTTTTACAATCTTTATTTCTGTGGTCTTTTTCTTTAAATTGAAGGGATATTGCATTTTGACAACTTGTTTTGTGGTATAAATAATAGCAAATTTACATCTGCATGTAGCATAATCAGTTTACCAATATTTCCTTTTTTTCCCTTCTTTCATTTACAACTAATCCCCTTCTCTCTGTGGTTCATATTTCAATTTGATATACAGTTAAGCTTATTTCAAATGAATTTCAATCTTATAGATTTATTTTTCTATAAAACTATATTAAAGTAAAAATACAAAGAATATCACCTAATCATCATCTCTTCCACACTATTTTATACTTTGCTCTTGCTTCTCTTATTAAAAATCATTTTTATTATTTTTAAAAATTTTATTCATTATCAAAACATGGATGTTTCCTCTTCATTTTTTGCTTTCTTTACAGATCTCCATTTTGTGAGTGAGCCATTATCAAACAGTTTTCTCTAGGTGGGCAGTTGTGTTATTTTTCATTTTGGGGCTATTACAAAAAATGACCATATATGACATATTATGATGATTCTATTTGATATATATTAGTGTGTATATTCCAAATAAATTCCAAGTAGCATTGCTGGGTGGAGAGTAAAATAATATATAATTGTGTTAAGTATTTCAAAGCTCCCTCTATAGGGGATTATGTTATATTACAATGGTTTTCTTAAAAATAAAATAAAATAAAAGTTAATAAAAGTTAAATGTTTATATGATTGAATGGCATACAATCATTTTATAAAGTGCATACTTGTTAAAACTCCAGTATGATAATATTCATTATATTTGAAAAGACAAAGTATATTTTAGTATTTTAGTATATTATATGTATTACATATATTAAAATATTCAAATACATTATTGAATATATTTGATTATATTACATAAATGCTTACATTCATGTAACATTTTCAAAGGTGATTCAGTATGTGTTTGTTATAATACTAAAAATCCCTCAAAGAAAATTAATCCTTTTAGATTTAGTTTGTAACAAATTTCATATAATTATTTAAAAGGATTTCTAAGTTTGAGTTTTGAATGATATTAAAAGTTTCTTAGAATCTTAGAAGTTGTAAAACATTGTGTTTCCAATCCAACATTAATTTTTTCTTAGGTATAAAAAAATGAACCATTCATTAATTTTTTGGTTAGGCTAGTGCAATTCAAGAAAATATTCAAACTGAAGTATTTTTCTTTCTGAAAATTACTTTATATTAGACAGCATCTTAATTTTCCTCTAATTTGATGGATTAAATCCAAATCTATAAATCCAGTTACAAGCACAATTTTCATAAAATTATGACAAATCTAAGTAATTCTGATATAGAAAGAACTTTGACTCTAGGTACTCTGAATTGCAAATTACACTCTTTGGCATAAATTTTCTCTGTAGTAATTCAACTTTATAAATTTAAAATTCTAACTACTGTCTTAACAATGCAAAATTCATATAAGGTATAATTTCCTGCTACTCTTACTTTTTATAGAGCATGAGGTTAATGTCATATATGGCTCTCTTTTAGGTAACTTTCTATAATGCAATATTCTGAAATTTTCTATTCCTTTGTCTGCTTGATATGATGCCAAACACTTATGGAAATTTCTTTCTCCCTTTACCCTTCTGTGGTAAGTTATCCTTTAAAAAATCTTAAACCTTTATTGTGAAATTCTAATAATAAAATATGCTATGTCTTTTCTACTTTAAATCCCTCCTGCTCTGGAGCCTATAGATGGGATCCTGGGAAAAGTAACCTAAGCCTGGGAAGGGTGAAAATTCTTGTCAATATCAGCTCTCCTTAGAAATATCTAACTACAAAGTTAGAACTCTGCAGTTCCAGGTTAATAAAGAAAATTAAGGTTTTCACATTGTCTCTTCCTTTCCAAATTCAGAGTCTTGTAAATTTGATTTGTGTTTGCCCATTCATTATATATCTTTTCTCTTCCAGGGATAGCTATTACCTTCTTGTTTTTCTCATTGTATGTCCTTAAACTTGCCTTCATATAGTCAGGTGAGGGAGGGGTACATTATGATTATGGCTGGAGAGAAATGTAGGCTGCACACTATTTACAGCCAGGGCCCTATGAATAATCGCTGGACCTCAGGGGAACTATCTACATTTTTCTTTCTTTTGGTTATATTCAGGGGTGGCTCTGTCTTAGATGAGTAATATCCTTTATATCCTTCTTGAAGACACCTCTTAGGTCCAAGCAGTTGTTCAGTGCTGCCAGAAATATTTAGTATTTGTCTGATTGAAACCTGAAAAGATATTGGAAAGGATTTTTAAATAGTTCTATGGCCAGAAATTGACCAAATTGAAAACTAATATTGGAACCTAATGGGAATTTTTTTTAGCCCTTCTCCCCTAAACCAGGTGTACACACAGGGAACAAAAACATTCTAAGGAAAAAATCGCCCTAAATCTAGAGCACAGGAATCTGGATTTCTAACTTATTTGAAAATATCCTTGATATAAAGAAATAAATTACAGATGGATGGATGGGTGGATAAAGGGCCTTGATATCATTTAGGTTACAACCCAATTCTTTGAGAAATGAAAATAAAACCAGTTCTATAAATTGAGGACAGTTTATATAACTTGTATTACAAATTAAATGTAAGAACGACAACAATAACAACAAATCTATACTTTTTGTCAATATCCAAATCTCCTCTATTGACTTTAAGAGACTTGTAGTTAATGTGAAAATTCTATTCTTAGAGAACGAAAGTCCTTTTTGGAGGAACTGGTATTATTTCTTTGCCTTCGAAATTTGAATGTTCTACCTTATCTCTTCTGGGATGTGAGGATGATATAGAGATAAAAACTTAACAGAAATAATTTTGTCAGGAGGAAAAAATAAATGAAAGGACATTTGGAAAGCAGAAATATGAGAAAAATTCTAAAAATATCCATAAATATTAGTAAAAAAAACAAAACGTCAGAACAGGTTAAGTTTATTCCATCACTAGAAACACAATTTGGATCCAATTACTCTTTTGTAAACTAATGAGCTTTGTTTTATACATGTCATACAATCATTATGTCTATTTATTTAAACAAAAGCTGAAAGACATGCTTGCAACAATGTCAGTCTATGAATATATGTAATAGGTGTATAAGTTTTTCTACTTCATATTATAACCAAAATTAATTATAAAGAATTCTATTCAATTGGCTTAATGGAAATTGTTTCAATAAGTTGAGTATAAGTTGAGTATACTCTGAGAAATATAGAAACTAATTCAAATACTTTTCAAGTCATCAACTACATCTTTGCTAAATAAAAGTTATTTAGTTATTTTAATTAAAACAGTCCTTGTAACTAAGATAAAATATAATTCAGATATACAAATTTTATTCTAACTAAAAGTCAAATAAGTTCATGATCTTTTTGAACCAAAAAGGTAATATATAATAGTTAACTCTTTAATGTCTCATGAAATTTTCATGAGTAATCTAAAATATAATTATTAAGAATTAGTAAATAAATGTGAATAAGATAAAAAATTAAAAGGGGGCTTTTTCAATGGTAATTGTTTCTTATGTTGTATCTACTTAAAAATAATTTCCAAAATTTATTTAACTCAAAACTTTAAATGTGTACTGAAAAGGCAAAATATTTGAATATATAGATAATATCCAGATAAAAAGAAGTACCTCTATATTTTTTACTGAATATAGGGTTGACCTGTTATAGAGGAACCAAAGTAAATTTAGAAAACAGAATAAACAAAAGAATATTCTGGTTCCAAAAGTATTTTTTTGGCATTATCTCTTATGAACAGTATACAGAGACCTAAAAAAGCAATCGTAATAGACTCATATTAATTATAGCAATGAACAGGGAGCCAGCAGCAGAGGAGCTACACAATTCTTTGTCCCTGTACTTTAACACTAACAAGAATCTCTTTTGTTAAGATCACTGAATTAGAAACCATTAACTACCCCATTGTGGGATGGCACTACCTGCCAGGTTCCCCTCTTTCTTTCACTGAAATAATTTACCTCCCCAATGTGGTGACTGTTAAAATCTCTATTTGGATTATTTCATTTCCTGTCTTCCCTAAAATTGTGTAAAACTGATCAGGAAGAGACTGACGCAAATGCAGCATTTCTGTAAATTTTCAAACCCACCTGAGAATTGATAAAGCTAATGGGATTAGGCAGCAGGTCTCCCAGGAAACAAAAGCCATGAAAACAAAACAAAAAAACCATAAATTCCTTCGACATTTCACTGACTCCTAGAGTTTCAGGATGTTCTTTCCCTGCCTACTTCTTATCTCGTTTAAAATGATTTATTACCACTAGTTTTTTACTTCTTTAATAATTAATACATTCTTTTCTAGGAATTTAGCCCAAAAGCTTGCCTTCCCATGCCAGACTAGGGAATATATCTGACCATCTCTCTGTCCAAAGGTGTAGAAAAAATAGTGGTGTCAGCAGTTTCCTGCTTCCCTGTTGAACCCTGTCTCCTATGCTATCTCTTTCTCTTTTCATTGATTTAAAATGCCTCAGAATTATTTCTTGGTCATTTGCCACTGAACCCAAATCCGATGTCATAAATACCAGTTAACATTGTGTTCTTTGAATATAACTACAAGAACTGGACTTCCAGCAAGAGAAAGACCCTGTGATGCTGAAGGCTGTCTTAGGTGCAGCTCATCTCCAGGCTATATACCTATACCATGTAATCTCAAGAGAGATTACTCTTTAACCTCTGATCTATGAGAATCTGTATCTCTAGACAGAAAATCTTGTCTAATACTGTCATTGCCCAATACCTAATTAATCAAGTGAAACCTCCTGACTGAGAGTCCCTTATGGGGTGGAGATACTGAATAACCTGTATTATTAATAATTTTCTCAGGTATTCTTGAAACAGGAGGAACAAGAAGAAAGAAAACTACAGGTCTTAGATATTCTAGTCAGCAATCAATCACTAATGTGACTGCAGCAGGGAGGTGCCCCAGGTGCCTTTGATTATCTGGAGACTACTTCAAAGATTCAACCTGTTATCACCTAAACAAGTAGCTTTGGACCGTGTCTCTTGGCTTTAGCTGGACAGCTCAGTGTCCCCTTTCAAATGTCCTTTTTCTGTCTCACCCAACTACTGGATATTTCTTAGCGCCTCCTTCCCCTTCTCCCAATAAAACTCTGTCTAAAGCATTGACTGATTGTCTAATTTCTATTACTTAGCATCGAAGAACTCACTGGGTCCCTTGGCAGCCTTCACCACCCCAGCTCTGCCTATTACCTTAAGACTGATAAATGGTCAACAGGCTGATCAAAAAGGGACCTTAACAAAAGGATTACCAATTAACTAACAATTTTATGTAGTCATAGTTCAATTAAAGACCTGGAAGCATTCCTGGAAGAATCTGGCTCCTAGATAAGGATTCAGGATTTTAGAAAAAGCATTTGATGTAAAACTACAGAGCCACCAACAAGCTGGCACTTAAGTTTAGTCACTGATTGTCTATGCTGATTTGCATTGAATATTTTTTTCTAAAAACCATAAAGCAGTCTTTCTAAAACATTTGTTAAATATAACAAAATGATACAGAATAATAATGTAGGATAATAATACGCACTTCTATAAAATTTTTGGTTACAGTAAAATAACATATTCTGATTTACTCTCAATTTTTAGGATTATAAAAAAAAATGAGAGTATTTTTGTCAATTTATTAGTGTCTTTTCCCAAATAGTAAACATTAAGTGTGGTTTACATTTGTTTACTTTCACTGGTAGACCTTCAATAATAAATGGATGTACTGATACTGACGTCTATACACTTATATACAAAGTCAGTTTTACCTGCACTGGAGGCAGAGAGAGGGCATGAAAAAGGAAAGAAGAAAGACAAATGCAGTTTCCATAGTGTGATTAATTATGCTCAACTCTCTTCACAGTGCTAATGCTAAGTGATTGTGACCTGAGAGACTTGGATCAACTATTCCCTCATAATGCAGAAGAAAAACCGCCTTGAGCCAACTGTAAAACTCACGGAGCTATCAGGGGCCTTGCAGTCTGGGCTTGCTGGAATGTTGCAAGACAGCTGAATAAGTTACAGGCCAGATAAAGGATTTTTCATTATCTGAGCATGGAGTCTTATGTGCATTTTGAAAACATGTGTTTAATAAACTGAATCCTGTGTATTGCCCATATGAAGAATTTACAAATAACTAACTTGGGTTCCACTTTTAATTCCTGTTCTAATTTACACCTCCCCTCTCCCACATTCTTTCCATCCTTTTAAAAGTGTATTCCCAACTCCCTTGTCTGCTCAGACTCTTGGAGAATACTCCCTGAGCCCACACATAATAAAGCTGCCTTCACTACATCTAGAAGAGCACATGCTTGGTTTTTGTCGGTAAAGAGAATTGTAATAGTAAGAGTCTCCTGTTGCATTGGGTCTGATTCTTGTGTTTAATGGTACAGAAAGCATTTTTGTATGTATAGGCTCTCTATGGAAGCCAATTATTATTGTATAAGACTGCATCAGATAAAGCAATTTGTTATCACTGACTGAGGGTCTTTGAGAGCTTTACAATGAGCACATCACAAAAGGATTTCTGAGCAAATGTGAGTTTTACTTCATTCTTTCATGTCTCACATTTCACAATTTAACCTCAAACCTGCCCAGATCACTCTGTTTAATATATCTGATGATAGACCTGACCCCTTCCTTTCTATTCACAATTAGCCTTTCCCTGTGCTTTTTTACATTGTACTTAGCACCTTCTGATGACTTTATGCTTGATTTATTGGTTATATATATTATTTATTGCAAGCAGGTCTTCACAAAGTGCAGTCTCCATGAGAGAATATTAGGTGTTTATTAAAGGAGGTATCCCAAGTACCTCAAAGAGAGCTAGTTTCCAGGAGGCATATTTGTTGAATTAATGTATGTGATACCCTTAGAATGTCACCACTAGGTAAGTTGTGACCCCTCCAATAAATGTTAATAAGCAGCTGTGGCAAATGATTTTGCTTGCTATGAGTGTTTTTAATTCATATTCTTACCCAAAAATATTCTTAATGTAACATAAAAAATTGGATTCCAAAAAAACCCCTGAAATATGTAATTTAGTTCTTGAAACTGTTCTTTTTCAATTGTAAAAAATAAGCCGAAGTACCTGAAATAGTACCTGAAGTAAATAAATATCAATAAATGAAGCCTGTGGGAGGTAGCACTCATCTATGAAATGCTAATCACACACACTGATGCGTGATCAGAAATAGTGACTTTAAGAAAGATAATAGCAACTTTAATAAACTACAGCTTGTTAGAAGCTAAATGAGAGAATTTAAATTATTTTATTCTTAGTATTGGGCTTAATACACAAACTGACACAATAAATTAGCATGTCACAAAGTATTCTTCTGCTTTCTTAGTAAATAAATTATTATAGTTAAAAACTAATTATTCTTATTCATTACATGATGAACTATGTTCATATTTGTTAGAATTCCCTGAACAATGCCAACAGTGCCAGGAAGACCTTCAAAATAAATGTAGGAGAAAAGATTTAGAAACTTCAAGTATTTATAATACAACTAATAATTTTTTATTTTCTTATTATAGCAGTAGACATTGTATTCAAAAAGGAATTATTATCATCTGGAAAATGTGTTATAATTTTTTTAATACACAGTGGTATTTGCATATATTTCCGAAGTGACTTATATATCACTCAAATGTAACTAAGCCAAAAGTAACTAGGATAAATCAATTAATTTTAAATAACCAAATGAAATACACTGATGATATTTTGAGTGAAAGTGGTTAAAAATAATCCAATATTTGAAATATGCCTAGTAACTTTAAAACCTTTGAAGAAAATATGGACAGAATGTTGCTAGTTCAAGACAAATACACACTTTAAGAAACAATTTGTAAAACCTATACTAATGAAACAAAAAGCCCTCTAAAAACTTCAGTGCTTTTGCCTCTAAGAACAATTAGATACCATGTGACTGTTATGAGTTAAACTCAAGGAAGAACTGAAAAAAATTACATTAAAAGTCAGTCAGTGACATTAAAAAAATGTTAAAGCAAGTTTTTAAAAAAGTTGTCCATAAAAATGTCAAATTAATAAAAACACCTGAATGTTCTCTCTGTGAAAATATAAGATCTTCGCTAAAGAGTTTTGGCTATGTATTCTCAATTATTTTAACCAAAATGTTATTTGAAGTACTTCAGCTGATAAAATATTTATAGACAGTATATATGCTGTATTGAAGCATCTATTTACACAGCTGATGTAATCCATATTCTCTCCCCTCCTAATATAATCTTGTAATAGGCAACATTGCTATTCAACTACATCTATTCATCTTCTTTTCAGTTTTAATATCACAAGTGACACCTAAGGAATTATTTTTTGATCTTTTAATAAACTAAGCCTGTGCAGACAGAGGAAGGGGAAAGAGGTTAAACTGGAATTGATTATTTAAGACACATTCATCATTTATTTAGCAATCTCCCCCATAACAAGAATGATTGTGTTGTACAACCCTTGTACAAGCCAAGACACTCTGAATTTATTTTTAAATAATCCTTGCCATGTGCATTAGAAATCATAGCACACTATACACTAACATTACTTTCAAGTCTCCAGATAAATGTACTGCAGGATAGTAGTGTACTGTACATACATTTGAACTTATTAACTGTAGTATATTTTGGGAAATAACTTTTAATAATTTTTATTATAGTTAATTTCTTCTGGGTTGTTTTACTTCCTTCCTTAAGCAAAATGTTAGCAAACTGTTGTTATCTTCTCAAGGAAATTATATTAATGGGTACTTTTAGTTTCTTATATCTGACATTCATATCATTGAAACATGATCTGTAATGATCCATAAAGCGCAACTTGTAAGTTAGTATTTACAGTTTTAGGAAGAAAGCAAGAGAGTATAAGAACCACCTATAATGTGTAAGACAAACTGTAAGAGTCTTCATTATCTTTTCTGACAAAAACTATTTCAAATTCTAAATAGCTATATAGCATATATGTATATATCTATGTATATATCATTTGTAAGGAACTAAAATAATGAAACTACTTTTCTTGCAAAAATGTGAGCAAAATACCATAGATAAAATAATTATTACTATTATGTAGACATTTTTGAAAAAAAAATTAAAGTGTAGAAAAAAATGTCAAACATGATAAAAATTATACTACTGGTGAATCATATACTCAAATAACACAAAATGTTTTACTTATTCAAATTTGTTCCTTTAAAATATTTCCTTTTCATTTTTTCCATACCAAACGCACTAAAGTTTACTACCACAGTTACATCAAGTTGCTGTCATAAGATTCTCTATGCATATCTTTGGTGATTATTTTGCTAATTCTAATAATTATGTCTAAGATTATCTCACTAAGAAATGTAAACTATGAAATCATCAGAATAAATTATTATTCTATGTTAATGATTACCTGTATGCTAACAGACACTTGTATAAGGGGATCCTTCAAGAAATTATACAAAAAATTTTATATTTTTTAAATCTTAATTCACTCTATCAAAATATTAAGTATCAAATGCCTTATATAAAATAACATAGACAATAATATTTAATAATAATTAACTATGTTCATGGTCTTACTTTTTATTTACATGCTTAGAGAAATATAGAGCATCATGTAAGAAATATAGAAACACAAAAATTATGGAACATAGAAAGAGAAGTACATAAGAGGGTTCTTGTACCTACAGCTTATTTCTCCACAGGTTCTGTTTGTTGCTTAGCAACTTTCTCTCACAGGCAGTAATAGTATTATAGACCTTTGAATAATATGTTTACATTCATTTAGAAATTTAGAATTTAGTCTTCAAAACACTATTAAAAAATTGAGTGAAATGTAATGCTTTAATCCAAATACATAAATTGTTCCCCATTTCTTTGTTGTAGGAATACATTACAATTAATAAAGGACTAAATTTCCATGCAGATTAAGTAACTTTATTGTTCTGTAACTAAGTTAACTTATTTTAAAATTGAAGGCTTTGGAGTAAGGGGATTCTATGTAAACTTGTACATCCTGTGTTTCATAATTTTATGTTGGAGTAAAAGTTCATGAGAACTCAAGATTTATTATTCTTGTTAGAAAAGTCTCTGAATTGTTAATTTAAAAATACATATTTTTATAGGCAAAAACATATTGGATTTATATCCTAGAGTGTGAAATACAAATAATACACATTGACAATATTGTACTAAAATATAATTTATAATCCTAATTTGACAGTTGCGGAATTTCACACTCAGAAAAAAAAATAAAAAGCTAAACTTTCAATTAAACTACTTGCTGCAGCCTGCCCTAAGTCCAAGAAGATTATTGTAAATTTATCTGCAAAGTTGTGTTTCTTTTATGTGCCAGAATGTAAAAGGATGTGCTGGGTCCTTGGTGACCAAAAACATAATAAGTTTATTAAACTGTTAATACATAAATTAGTATTTTCTTAAAATAAATTGTTCCAAGATTCTAATTTGTATCTGTCCCATGTCTCTAAATTCACTAATTCAAAAGACTATATTAGAGATGTTGGTTTAACAGAAAATTAATAAGATATTGGTATGCTAGTCGGTGCCTGTAATTATCTTTTTCTGTTCCAGAAGGTATTTGGGGATTATTTAAGAGCAAAAGATGAATGGTGCACCACTAAATCCTATTAAATCAATGCATGAGCACATCAGCAGCAGAGGTAAATAAGCTGTGGAGGTCTGAATACCAATAAAGAAGATAAAAATGATTTTATATAGCTACTTACTTCATAGCCTAGAAGTTCAGTCTGTGTGGATTTATCTACTCTTGAAGCAAAAGCCTTTTGTAAATGCTGGACTTTTTCCTGCAAAAGAAAAAATATTATTTTTGAGTTCTGAGCTTCTATACTAATCTTCCATATCTAGTAATATTTGATGAGTGTACAACTTATGATTCCATGTGCACACTTTGGTCTCAGGGCTTTTCGTATCAGCCTAAATATTCTGAGCTTTAATTTTTAGGTTACACCTACCCCATCTTGGGCATATTTTCTTTCAGTAGAGAAAACATTGTTCGAACCACATTTGAGTACTTAAATTCAAAACCAAATGCTTGTGTTATGTTTTTTGTTAACTGTTTTTTATAAACTAAATTGCTTAAAAAAAATGGAACCCAGTTTCAGAGCAATTCTATTTAAAATGCAATATACTTTGTTATTTATGACACTACAAAATAAAGTTAAAATAAACTAAATAGCATCTATTGGGTAGTAAATAATGCTACCCAGTGAATTTTATTTAGTTTTGCTTTATTTAATTTTTTCCTGCTTAAATCTCCTCCTGGGACCTACACCGTTAAAAATCATTCAACGCTATTTTAACTAGGTAAGGGAAGCAATTCATGAGGGAAGTCTGAGACTTTGTACCTCAAATGTAAATGCAATAATATAGTTCTCTGATTTGACCAGTCTTCTGGCTGGGAACATCTCATTCTTAAACATGTTACTTAAAATAAAAGGGGATCTTGAATTATATTATTATGTAATGTGTGTTTTACTGTAAGCCTGTGAGTGCTGAACTCATGTGATCATGTCCCATCTTGAGATTTTTTTTTTAATCGTTATTGAAATGGGGATTGAACCAAATATAATTTATATAATCATTAACTCTTTAGTAAACTGGCTATAATGAATGCAATCATTAACTTGGTTTAACTAGAGAATTATTCTTTTTATGTTTGTCTCAAATACAGTGAGTACAGTCAAAACCTACTTGCCTACTTGATATAAATGATGTTTACAGACGCAATTATTGTCATCCTGAAATGGGTAAGCATCTGTACAGACCCCTGCCAGTGAATTTGTCAAAAAAATCACTCCTGGGAACCAAGCCTCTAAGGAGAAAATGACTCAAAGCATATTGATAAGTAAGGTATCCTTCAATCAGGAAGATCTGGTCCTGATGCCTCCTAAATTTACATGTGCAGACCAGTCAGATTGGCCAAACTGGGATTTCTTATGTAATTGTAACCCTTTAAATTCTTACCTGAACCCCAATCTGGCAGTTAGAGCTGAGAATTTTGACTATTTCATCTTCTTGTCAGCCAATACACAATAAAGCATTTCTTTCCTTAAACCCTAGTGAAGACCTTTACAGTTTAGCAGGTTTAAGTAACTTGAAAAAGTTTTCATAGAAATCCACATAATTCCAATAGTCTGTTTTTAGCCTTAACTTGTTTTAAAGGAGAAGCCATTTCATTTTATTTCATTATGAATGCTTAAAAAATACTCATATAACAAAATATGATAAAAAGAAAACTATGATTTAATTCATATTTTTTCCAGAAGGGACAGTGGTTACCAGAAACTTCAATACAAAAGCTCTAATCACACAAAATTATCCCCTGTTCTCTTCTTTCCTCTCCTGTACTTTCTCTCTTTTCCTCTCCTTTCCTTCTGGTTTTCTTTTTCTCTAAATTTTATATGACTTATCTGATTTGTTTAATAATCATACACAATAATTTGGGAATTATTAAAGATAAAAAATAATTTAATCTATAAACATAATTTAATTTATTGGAATATAGAAAATAAATATTTGTTGCACTCTTAGTGTCTCGTACGTCTGAATTTTCCTATTACTAAATCTCTAGTGCTGCTATTCAGTTCAATGCAATGGGGATTAGATAATTCGGGAGACTGTGATTGAAGTGAGATTTTAATTGTTCAAGAAGAAAAAATGAAAATGTGACTGCATTTTCCAAACTAAATTTAAAATTAAAATAACAAGTTGTGTTAATTTGGATTTTTATGTGGGTGGGATTTGTAATCACTGAGAGTTGTTTAAAAAGGTTTAATATCTTTTCCAATATGTTAGAGTCATAGTATTTGAAAAGTAAGTATTGTTCTACATATAAATATATAATATTTGTATATAAATTAGAAACTATTGACTAACTTATAAAAAGAGAAGCATAGATAGCAAACACTCCCATTATGCTTCAGCTCACATTTCTATTTTCGAGGGCTTCAATCCTGAGTTTACGAAATATTGGTAAACGCTGGCTCATTGGTCTGAGTTATAACACAAGAGATTAAAATCAAGATAAACTTATTCTAGATTAACCAAACATTTATGAGTAATATTTAAAATTCTATGTATTTGCTAATCTGCATGATTTACTTTTATCTTGTATATTAATATTTATCATAATCTACTAGTAGTTTTTAAAACATTTATTGAATTAAACTAAGCATAGTAAATCAAGCTTAAACTATCCAATAATCCAAAGATATAACTTCATTCTATCTTAAATTATTATTTAATTACCTACATACAAATTTCTGAAATTCATCTATAAAATAAAAATAATGAACTGAAAAATTAGAACATAAGATCCAACTTATTGTAGTTAGCTTTAGAAAGTATAAAGGAAATGTACTCTTATTAAGTAATAAATTTAGTAGAAACTGATAAAGAAAATATGTGTAATAGTGATTACAATAGTCCTATCTTAATAGGAAACGAGGGTGAAAAAAAAAAACAAAAAAAAACTCTTGTTTCGTTATCCAAAATATGCAAAAGAAAATTTGGTAAAGAGTAGGTTTGAATTAGGTAAAGGAATGTCTTAACAATGTTAAAAAGAACATAAAACTGTTTAACTGTTTAAGTTTAAATTTAGATCTTAAATCATGGATCTAAAGGTTATCTTTATGAAAGAAAAGCAGTATTGAAAGATAAGCACTTTAAAAGGGGAGAAAAACTAACTTTAAGAATTAAAAAATACAGTTCAATACAAAATGTTCTGAGTGAAGTTTAACCTAGAAATTATGTAGGTCACAAAGAATTTGAGCATTATCTTGTAATGAATCCCAGTGTCAACAATGAAGGATTATTTAAATAAAATAAAAACAAAACAAAAAAAAACAAAAAACTAAAGGGGAAATCACTGGGATTGTTTAATGATGCCAAGGTCAAGGTTGAGACCAGGAGCTTATAGAAATTATGTTGATTATTTCCACCCACCTTTAATGAGGGCATATCACTCAAAATTCATCAGTATTATAAATGCACAAAATGCACAAAAGCGACCATGGAAATCAAACCACAGAAGCACAAAAAAGTCTCGATATTATCAAGAAGACATCAAAATCTGTTAATATTATTTTCTTACTTTTTATTATGAAAATTATTAGTATTACAAGAAGTAGGGAGAATAACATAATCACTACATACAACCCAATTTCAACAATAGATAATGGAGTTAGAATAGTATTACTGTCAGCAATATATTTAAAGAGAACCACTGCTCAGTATTGTCCTTTGACTTAGAAAAAGGAAGATGTTTGTAGGAGACGATGCTGCCTTGGTGGTTCACACATCAAGGCTCTGAGGGCAGATGATTCTCTAGGGATCAAGGAAGTGTCACAAGCAAAGGTTACATACTCCCTTTCAGACTATACCTGAGAATCCTGGAATTCACTGTCTAGTTCTGGACCTCCTGAGGGTCAGTCCTCTTACAGGTCACCCATTAATGTGATCATGGGCAACTGTTTGGTAGAAAGGGCAGAGTGTAGATGTTCGCTGGGTTAATCACAGAGTAGTACACATGGCTGTGAAGGACAAAAGCTGAGGTGGGACAGGGCTAGGTTGGACTCGGATTAGGCTCTCACAACACTGCTGAGCTCCTGCAGAGTACTATGCAGTCCAAAAATACCTGTAATTGGAACATGGCTTTTCAAGTTTTTTAAAAAAGTCTGTATGCATGAATTAACTCATTTATTTGACAGTTTCTAAAGCTTCATTTATAATTTTAATAGTTAAACTAATATTCTGTGACTGCCCTTTCATATTCCTGACCTGATCTCACAGCTGTTAGCATCTAACTTGTTATTAGATACTTTTTGGTTTTTGTTCACCATACCTCTGGAAGAGCAATGCGTAATTTGAAAAAGTTGCATAAAAGGTAAAATGGGTGGATGAATATCTTGCGTTTATGTGTTTTTAAAAAGGCTAAAAGTATAAAGACAAACATAAATAGGGATGCCAGTAAATCAAACAGCTAATTCTGTGATACTGGAAGTAGGAAATTCTCTGACATTCTCCATAACCCACAACTTTGAAATTTCACTTAGGTGACATTTTCAAGAAATATGAGAGCATATCATTACATAGCATATTTTAAATTACAGAATTTGTTACCCACAAGAGATGGTAAAAATATTTTAAAATAATTTAGGTCACTTCATGTAAGAGATATAAATAAAAAATGTAAATTAGTATCAATTATTTCTCAATAAAACTAGGGGGAATGAAGTATGTTGTTTAAGAATAGATAAGTGAGCAGAAATCATGAAAATATGACCCCAAGAGGAAGAAACTTTCCTTAGAGTAAGGCGATGACAGACAATAGAACTGGAAACAAGTCTTTTATTTGTTTCCCAGTTAATCACCACAATATCACTTTCTAGACAAGACGCAACTTGTCAGTTTTACTGAACTCAGTGAATTGAATATACTGCTCTAAGCAAACAAGACCCACTTGGTAAAGTCAACATTAGGAAGAGGAACATACTTTTTCTGCCAAGTGAATGGCAAATCCAAAATCTGAATCAAGGGTAGTCTACTTTTACTTTTCCTTCCATTAATACCTTTCTGATTTTAATAAACTTAATCTTGTCAATTTAAAAAAAAAAGTAAATGGGAATTGTTGTGTATTGGAAATTTGAAATCATTGGAGATACTTGTACCCAGATAACTGCACACAATAATCCAAATATAAGACAAGTGGACTTTCTTATTTTCCAACAAGAATTGAATGATGCTTTTTAAATCAATTTTAACATTATTATTCTAGTTCCCGGATTTATTTTCAAAGAATACATTGTACTATATATATAAACAGAAGCATAGTCTCAATGATTGTTGATTAAATAAAAATACTTCTTTAGCGCTTATGACAGGTAGATACATTTTTTATAGCTTCATACACTTTTTTGGTAAAGCTAAATAAGAGAGCCCTCATAAAAAGGAACATGAGGGATCTTTGAGTTAATTCCTTTAGAAGCTAGGGACATGCATTTTCTAGGCTAAAAACAATGGGCATTTTGTTAATGATCAGGAAAAACATGTTAGAAATTGTGACTGGAAATATCACTTGAGAGCATATGTTTCTTTTTTTTTCTTTGTCAGTCACTTTGTGGTACTTTCTTATATCAGCCAAATAAAGCTAATAAAGTCTCCTAACTGGTATTCCTGTCTTCACTCATATTTTCTACACTCTATCTTTTCTGTAGGTAATAGTAAAGATACCTAAAAATATAAATGAATAACATTTGTAATGGCTCTTATCTGCTATACTAACTTCATCTTACACCACTTCCACTAATAAAAATGGCTCCTGTTCATCTTCTATAAGCTGCTGGACCAAGATATTTTACATTTGAGGAACTTATAACATGTTAGTTCCTCCATGTGGAATCTTCTTCATATTAAGTATTACTGCCTTAGAAATAACCTCTTTAAAGTAAAATCCCACTTCGGTTGATTCTTTTAATCTTTTATACTAAATGACTCATTTCAATTGATGCTAATTTCTTTTATTTGGCTATTTGCCTGTACTGGGTGTCTTCTGCATGACAGTGTAGTTCCTTAGAGCAAGGATCATTTATGTTTTGAGCCTTATTGACTCCTTACTGCCTAATACAGTTTTTGGCATATTCTAGGTGCTCATTGCCTTTTTGAATAAATGAAGAAGTAGTTGAATGTGAGATGATGCATGAGATCTGAGAGGTTCATTGGACATCAGCTGGTGAACTCTATATAATGCAGAGGCATTTAATGTAGGGAAGGTAACACAGAGACATGATGAGTCCAGTGAAATTTCTAGCATTATATAGTGACTGGAACTGGTAATCTTAGTAATTACAAACAATACAAATGCCTAAGAGAAAACAAAAGAAAGGTAGAAGGGCAGAGAGAAAGAAAAATAGGGACATCAAAGATGGGATATTAATGAAACAAATGTATGAGGATTTGATGTTCTAACATCAAGTGAGAAATATTTACTTTCATGAGTAGATTGGGATTTTTTTTCATAAAAATCATACATACTTCCCTCACTTTTTACTGAGTTTCATATTGTAAATGAGAAATTAATGATATTATTCCACCAATGAAGGTAGACAGGGAAAAATAATAAATTAAAAAACTGTCTTTTGGAGGAAATAAAGCTTAAGAGAATTTTTTGATAAGGTAAGTCTCAAATACTTTGTCATTCACAACATCCTTATAATGCATGCATTCTATTTGTTAGGCGACTCTATTCTCTTGGCCCATATTTGTGAGAGAGGACTTCTACTAGAGGTACATTTTTGGTTTCTTTCCCTGTGTCTCACTCACTCCACCTATAAACTGGTAAGTGACCTTGAGACAAGTAAGCATGCCCTACTTCTGACTGGCATGGCCTGTTCACAGGATGAAATCTCAGTTTGTCCACAATAGCACATAGCTAGACTCTTGCCCTATCTGATAAGCCTGTACTTTTCCCTTTGTATTAGTAATTGCAGTGGGTCACTTCAGTTCATATGAAAATGTATGAGACTATCTTATATGGTTACATTCCAATCCAGGTTTGTATTGAATTATAATTCAGTCTCTCTGAATCTTCCACTTTGCAATTAGTTCTTTAGAAGAGCAAAGAAGAGTGTTTCTTGTTGCAACATTTAAACCTCTACACAACACACACTAAATACATTTGAAAAATTGAGATTCAATATAGTTATCGAAAAGTTCTAGGATAATTTTATTGGATACCAGCATAACAATCATAGAACCTTATTTCAACCTTGAAAATTGCTCTCATTAAAAACAGCTATGTCACTAAAAACAGAAACTTGCCTGAAGTATTAAGATTGATATCTTGAAAGTTTGGCAGATTCCTCTCGATTTTTCTTGCTTGATGCTTTTATTCAGGAAAGTAAGACTATAATTTATTATTATGGTTTTAAAATGGCATTTCATTTTGAAGAAAATATTCCATTTAGGGGACTGCGATCATTTTACTTTATGATATTGATAGAATTTTAATGTAAAAAAAAATTCTTGCAATAAACTGAAGTGACACAAGACTTCTAGCCAGTCATTCATTAACAGCAATATGCTGATGACAGCGTTGTGGAAACACAAGCATGAGGGAGACAAGAATATCACCAAGATTTGCACAGTCAGCATAGCATTACAGGTTGACAGATAGAAAACAATGGATGTCCTGAATAGATTTCAGCAGACAAATTGTACACACAGATCAAACTCCACTGTCAAACTCTAGAGATTTTGAATGCTCTAAAGTACATTCTCCTTGAAATTTCCTTCAGCACACTCATAAGCAAAAGGGGAAAAATAAATGACAACTATCTAGATGTAGATTCAAAGAGCAAAATATAGTAAAATAAATAATCTGGAGGGATTATATACGACTGGAACAACAGTTACTTGCTCTGGATGTCCATTTTTATTCATCTTTTAAATAGATAGAAAGGAAAATTAAAGCTAGATTTAATTGATTCCAAACATATTTAATAGTATCTCTAAAGCATTAATTCATCTGTCAGTCATTATAGTACATTTAACTGATTTCACTGTATAATTAGAAGTCTGATACACCTTTATTTGTTTAGTATGTGTTTTACTGTTTTATATATTTTATATTTACAAATGAAAGTATTTTCATGAAAACTTAGGCTAATCGTTCACTGTTTATATTTAAAAGTCCAATTCCTGACTAAAATATGAGCTTGCTAGTTCTGTGAATGACACAAGAGTTGCTGGTTCTCGAGAGTTTGGATGGTGCAAAGTGCTCGCCACAATGCTCTTGTTTAGAGCATAAAACACTTGTTACTGTCTTTGATACACAGTTCATTCAGAGAGAATAACATGAAGGATGTATTTTATTTGTATGTGATGATGGAATGGGCTTACCGAGGAAATGGTTCTGAGTTCAAATTTGCACGACAGGACACAAGGAAGTATTTGAAAGAGACCAGAAAAAACTTGGGAAGTTGGGTGCGGGGGTGGGGAGTGAGAAACTGCAAAAATTATAGTGCCACAAGAACTTAATGAGCAGTGTCAGATTAGAGTAGGCTCTGCAAAGCACTGGAATTTATGCAAAGTTCAGGGAAACCATGGAAATGTATGTATTAAGTATGATTCAACTGTATTTGGCTGACATTATTCTGGTTGTTATATGGATAAGAAAGTAGAGTTAGGAAAGATAGAATAAAAATGGAATTTGGAGTAATACAATAGTCTCGACGTGTTTTTGACAAGAAGAATAGAATCTTATACATTTCCCAAACTCAAAATTAGTGTTTTATTTAAGCATTAATAATTGGTTGTTTCATAGGTTAAGGAAAAGGGGAAACTCAAGAATGACTCAAAAAGTTTTTTCCTGAGCAAACTGGGAGGCTGAATAGTGGTGGCTTTGTTTACACGAGGAGACTTCAGGTGAGACAGAGTTAGCTGGAAATGAAATTATGGTATATTAAAGAGGAGAAAAAAATGGATATGAGGGTGAATCAGATATATTGAGTGTATTAAAAAGTGAGAAAATATGGACATTCCATCCAAGTACTGGCCAAGCACTGATACAAGCTGCTAGGTTGATGAATGCTATACATATTGCTAGGAATGGACTGAGCACAAAAATAATCTACATGAATCAGTCATCTTTTAGATCACATAAGACACACGTCTTTTCTAGCTATCACTCCTCATTGTTCCCTCACACATATATACTTTCCTGGGAACTCCATCTTCTACTACAAGACTTTTGTTAGTTTCCAGATAGTACAATGTGATCACTCTGAATTCTTTTCCCAAACTGTGCTAGAGATCTTTTCAGAAATTTAAGTACAATAAGCAAGAAAAATAAAATAACCTTTCTTGCAGAGTTTAGGTCAAAGTAGTAAAGTTTGAGCACTACTAATGTTATAGCTATGCAGCCAAGAAAATTAGAAGCCTCAAAACAAACAAAAAAAATCACAGAACAGCAGAGATGAATGTAGAATATAAAAATATTTGTCATCTGAATTTCTAATGACAGTTGATTCTAAGGCCTAGTCAGTCTTGTCTGTTCTCATGTATAACTCTAAAAGTCTTTTTTAATATATTCTATTTTAATCTAACGTACCCAAATTTTCCTTCTAATATTCATAATCAAAAGAGACCTAGACAGAGAAAAGAGAAGGTCACAGTCAAGAGTCAAGGAAAGAGAAAAGCAGTTCCAAAGCAGTATTTCCAAAATTCAATAAATATTTGTAGGGATCACAAGTAAAACTCTTCAAGCCCCATTTGATGCCATATTTTTTTATTCAGAGTATCTGAGTAGTATCTTTTCCAAAGAAAATTACATATATAAATAAAAATAATAATGGAAATAAAAACAATATTACCTCACACCTATTACTTACAAAGAATGGCTATTATTCAATATTATCCAGAAGATTGGAAACAAGTATTGAAATGATGTAAAGAGAAGCGAACTAATGCACTGTTGATTGGGGTGTAAATGGTGTGACCATTTTGAAAAGCAGTATGGAGGTTCCTCAATAAATTGAAAATATAGTTTCCATATTATACAGATCTGGGTATTTACCTGAATATCATGCACACACAAAAAAAAGCTAATTCAATGAGATATAGGCACCCCATATTTATTGAAGAGTTAGTTACAATGGCAAAAATGGGAAACAACTTAAAATGACAGGTAAGTGGATAAAGAAGATGCAGCATATATAGACAAGAGGATAAAAGGAACCAGTTTTACAGGGAAGGATAGATTATATCTATAATGATAAACCTATCATAATATAGACAATTGTTAATACTTGATGTTGCATACTTGAAACCTGTAATGGTACTGGAATATAAATATTAAATACATTTTATTTAAAATTTACACTTAATTAAATGTTGAAGGAATTAGATATCAAAATGAAATTTTAATAATAAAAGATAACACAATCCATTTCTATCTATATGTATTACTTACGTGTTGGATATTATGCTTGTCCTTTTATCCATTTTCAGTTACAGAGTTTACATGTTATTTTGTACTCTGTTATTATACCTGTCATATGATAAATATTTACTATTAAATTAAATTGATAGTATTATTTTTATAAACTAGATAATGTATTGTAGATGTAATTTTTTGAATGTCCCCAAACATAGCATATAAAAGTTCATAAAATTAAAAGTGAAAATATTCTCTTCTCATCCTCTCCACTTGACAGTACTATAATTTCCTCTGTTTCTTGCTTCATTACATTGAGACACCAATGATACCTAAATAAAAATTGTGAGGAATTAGCATACTTTCATTCCAGTTTTTATCCTCTTTAATTTTCAAATGTACATTGACTACATAAGTAATACATTTAATAACATGCTACTTCTGGATATATCAAATTTAAGCAATACCTAGAAATTCTTCCATTATGAAAGGTTATGACATAAGTATATATAGCCTTTCTTTACCTCTCCTCTTCATTCCTTTATTAATTTTTATATATTATTCATATTTAGATTACTGTATACATTATAGTAAAGCTTTTTTATCCACTTTCCAGAAATTTTTAATGAATATAAGAAAAGTTTGTGAACTTTATCTGTACATGTTATTATTTAAAATAAGTAGTGTAACTTGTCCCATATAAAAGCAAACAAATCTCACTAACAATTTTCTAAATACAAAGAAAAAAATGTAAGATGAAGTCTAATGAATATTTTCATTTCCTTCTCCCTTCCTCATGTATAACCTTACAATGATTATTAGGGTCATATATTATTGTATTTTGCTGATTTTACATGGTTTGTTAAATTTTGAAGATTTTTAGAACCATATCATGTATAAATACATAAATTTAAGTAATTACTTAGAATAAGTATTGGGGTAGACTTAGTAAATACTATGGATATCTTTATGACTTACTAAATATTTTTAAATTGTATTCTCAAAGATTATAAAAGGTAAACACGGCACTAAGAGGAACATTATGTACCTGTTTTCAACAACATTCTGAGCACTGAATTTATATATATATATATATCATTTATATATAAAAACCACTTACTAGATTAGTGCTAATTCAAATTTATATATTTGCTTACTAACAAGGGGGTATATCTATTACTAGATGCATATATACTAATTTATTTTTCTGATTCATTATCTTCATTTTCCTTCATAACAGTCTTCATAGTGATAACAGATGCTTAAAAACTGAAATTGACTTAAGTTGAAAGTATTAATAATAATAAAATTAAAGTTTCAACCTAGAAAATCAAAATTATGAAAGGTAGTATTATATCTACACTTTTATTCATTTTACTAATAAAACCTATGTAACTTTGAACAATTTCTATCCTATATGTCAAACTACTGACTAAGAATATATGCTTGGATAGCCCTCATTCATGCAATTTCAGCATAATTAAATAAAACTCATCTTCTAATAATTTCCTTTGTTTTTGAATTTCTCTTTACCAATAAAATATATCATTACCAAAGAATCTCAAAAAAAAAAAAAAATCCTACAAGTTATCCTGTATACTTTGCTTTCTGTGATCCAACACAAGTCAAGAAAGTCTACTTATAAATAATCATCAAATGTGTTCCTTTCTCTCTGTTAGCTGCTAGTGCTACTCTAGCTACTCAGTTTTTCTCCTGAAACAAAACAATAACCTTTATCAGTATTTTCTATTTCAACTTCATTTCATTTAATACATATTGCAGCCAAACTGATCTTTCTAAAATAAAGTCAGATCATGCATCATTGGTTTCATACAAATTCAATAGAAGTTTAAAACTCTTTAGCATTATTCAACTGGCTTTTTACGATCTGGCCTTTTGGTTATTTATCTGGTGTACCAGTCCCCAGCATGCTATAAACTCTAGGAAAAAAAAATTTACTTTCTATTTAAGGAATCTGATAAGCTTTCTAAAGGTGTCTTTGTTTTTTATTATACTTCACCCAAGGCCTAAAATATGTTTACTCCTCCTTATTGTTCACTTGACTCAGAATACACATGATTTAAAATGCAAATGCTTCTATACATTTCATTTCCTTTTTTGGATCTATAACACAAAACTGGTTTAATTCTTTCAATTACAATGCAAATGGTTTTACACACTTTTATTCTTTTTGAAAGAGCTGAGCAAAGCAAACGTGTGACTTCACTAATTCTTTGAGATCAGCCTACTTTTATTCAGTCTAATGTTGCCAGTCTCTTAAAATCAATTTAATACAGAACATAATAACCCAAAAGGACAATTTTTAGGCACCTTTTAATATCATTGTTGTGTATTATAATACCAGCTGAGATTATTAGAGGTACCATGTCATGTATTTTCTAGTTGATGTTTTAATGGAAAAGTAAGAATATAGGTAAAAATATTTAAAAGTAACAATTAAAGAAGTTTATGAGCATTTCATTTTAAGCTATTTAATTGTCAATTTTCTTTTAAATATTTACACCTGCAGTATTGTATTTTTGGTTCTTTTTATAAAACATTTAAATCAACAGTGAAAAAGGATATGTAAAGTGGAAATCATGCTTTACTTAAAGTATGTATATACAACTTGAGTTTGTAAAGCGACTTTTGTTAATCTAAAATCATTAGTCTATTAATTTTAAAATAATTGTTAAGCCTTCAGAATATAATTTTAATAAAACTACACAACAACTTCTACTGAACCTGTCTTAATAAGTCTGCTTGGGATGTTTTAGCAAATATATACACTATAAATAACATAATACATACGTAATACACACACTATAAATAACAGCAATTTATTGTCCAGTGTTCTGGAGGTTGGGAAGCCCAAGATCCAGGTGCCAGAGAATTTGGCATCTGGCAACAGCTGTTTTCTAATAGGCAGTGCCTTTTCACTGTATCTTTACAAAGTGGAAAGGGAAGAGAACACTAATTCTAATCTCCTGACAAAGGCTCTTCCTCTTTATGCCATCATCTTGGGGACTAAGATTTAATATCTGAGTGAGAATAAACATTTACAACATAGCAGAATCCCCCACTTCTTAATCTAACTAGTCACCTGGTAAAAAAACTGAGCACAATATCCAGCATTGTGGAAAACAATGGAAAAATTCAATGAACAATGCATAGTACCAACATTGGTACTTGTTAAGTATAAAAAATGAGAGAAATAAGAAATGGAAATCTATTACTACTTGAAAATGAATGGAGATGAACAAAGTGTGAGGAAAGGTAAAGAAAGAAATGGGAAAGAAATGGCAAACACATATAGGAGCAGCAACACATATAGGAGCAGCAGACTGACAAGAAGAGAAATAAGGGGAGTTGGTGTGGAGAAAGGGAACAGAGAGAGATGGAATCAACATCTTTGTTGATTCTAAACAAAGCAAGTTATCTTCTTTGAAAGACAAAATAGGGGTGTGGAGAATAAAATTGAACTATAATTCAAACATGTATTAGCTGTCTTATAGTATATTCCACATTGGTACTTTTAATGTAAGGTCATGTACTCATCTTAAAGCTTTCAAGTAAGCAAGTATGTGCATGAAAATAAACATGAATTGTTTTCCTTTGACTAGTATATTGCTTCAGTTTGAAAAAGATAAAATGGTCCAGTCCATTCAACCTATACAATAGAGAGTATTTAGTAGTTTTCAATTGTATTAATATATCAACAAAATGTGGCATGAGAGTTCAGAAATATCACTACATGCTATTTATTGTTTTATACTTATGACCTACCAATGTATTTAAAAATCACATAGAAGCACATGTTTTCCTAAAGATTTATTAGCTGATGCTTGGCATTTTCACACTTCATTTAAGTGTCCTTTCAAAGAAATATTTATAAGGTCAGATTTCAGAACATCTGTTTTCATCATAAATGCAGATTGCTTTATTGCAAAATAAATTCATATTTCCAACTCCACAATAACATTATCTAGCAATAGTCAATATATGTAAAATAATAAAATAATAGAAAATGAAAAAGGGTGAACAATTTAAAAGAGCAACATGAGTTATAGGAAAATTATAAAACCATTAAAAGAAAAAAAAAAACATGCAAATAGAATCCAGACTCAAATTCAACAATCACACACAAGAAAGTAATGTGTTCAACAGGTTGTCGAATTTGAATGGGCTGATGGTTATCCCCTCAAAATGATGCTGAGGACACAATAAGGAGTAAAAGCCAGACTATAAGATCTAACAATAGAAACAACATTTGAAACTGCTGTTTGAAGAGTGGGTGGCCAGAGCTTAGGAGAGAAGTAGATACAGTAGTGGAAGGACAGTTTAAATTTGTCTTTGTCCTTCCCTCGCCCTACTCTCTCATTTCCTTCCTTTTCCACAATTAATGCCTATCCTCTTTCTTTAAACTGCTGTGGGTACCTACAAAGGCAAGAATCTTACTGGATGAGGTGAATAAATTTGACGTCCATCCTCTGGGCATTCAGTTCTTTACTGTTTCCATTTCTACAGTCAGGGATTGTGGATTCTGACTATTACCTGTATTATGCTCCCTAAGAATTTTCAGGTGAAATCATGACAGAGTTGTTTCTTACTGGGTTGTTGCAAAATAAAGTGATGACTCTGGTTGGTGGTAGCTTTCTGTCAAGAAAGTTCATGACTCTGTCCTATCCCCATATATATCCATCTTGTACTACATTGGTTAACAGACTATGCACCAGGCTTTGGTCATTTTCTAAGACATAAGAGTTAATATTCCAAGAGTAGGAAATATAAGTTCATAGGTCAAATAAATTTGACTACTGAGTAGAACCTGTACCTCAAAAGATAAACAAAGTACTGGACAAAATAAATGTTTTCTAAAGCACATTATTAATGTGTATAATCAAATAATCTTAATAATTATGATATATAATCATGAATAAAGAAAGAAAAATACCTGAAAGGTGGGAGGGAGGGAGAGGGGGAGGTGAAGAAAGGAAGGGGAAGAGAAGAGAGAAAGAGAAATGAGAAAGAAAAAGTTCGTGTTGCAGAAAAAATATTCCAGGCATTAGTAATACAAAAGAAAGTGAAGAGGACACAAGACAAGGTGTTTCTTGAGCAGAAACGTGCTGTTTTGGGAGATGGAATATGTAGTCATTAATACATTTGAGAAATAGTTCTGCTCATATATGTCTCTTAAATGAAGACAAAAAAACATTCTATATAACTCAGTAAACACAAGAAGAAAACATTAGACATAAAGTACTGAAAATGAGAAATGCTAAACGAGAAGGCATAATTAAATATTAGTGAGATAAAAATGAAAACAAATGGAGATGAATTAACTAACCAAATTTAAGAATAAAAAACCAACTAAAATTTAAAGAAGCGAAAACAAAAATCAAAGGATTCCTAGGGAAATGAAAAAAAAAAGACATTCCAATATCCAACAATATGTTGTATATATGAAACAAGAAGACAGAAATATTGGAATAAAGGGGTTGAAAAATAAAGCTGATATAATGTCAACAGAAAGTTGGACTCAGAATATTAATTTCCAACAAGCAAACACATTTTTTTTAATGTTTGCTGTTTTGCGGGACTTAAACATAGTACTGATACAAATTAAAAGAAAAGAGAAATAACAGAAGAGGAGGCTAGAAAAAAATATGCAAAACAAGATAAGAAATTAATAATCAGATGTTTACTGCCAGTGAAAATATTAAAACACAACCATGCTTTCTTAGCTTTAAAAAAGGAAGGAAGCAACTTTATGTTCTCATCTTCAGATAATCTGAGAAAATAATGAAATTGATTTTAAATGAAATTATTTTGAAAGATAAGATCGTGTGTTTATAAGAGTCAGTTTGCTAAGTGATGCACGTTAATGAAACAGGTTGTATGGAATTAATTGGAGACGTACAGAAGACACAGTACTTTGCCATAATAACAAGAACGAAGTTTGTGCACTGGCACCCTAAAGATTTGGTGGTATTATATCTCTAGGTAACATTTAAGTTCTTCAAGAGTATGTCCAAATGGATTTTGTCAAGTTGAAAATATTTAGAGCAATATTTGAAATTATGGATCAATAAAATAAGAATGAATGTCTGTTGACATTAAGCTGCCTTTTTTTTTTCTTTTCACTTTTTCCAGAAGGTTAAAAGCTTTAATCTTTGATTAAAATCCAGTAGAAAACTTGGTGAAATAGAAAATACTTGCATTTTTAAAAATTATTTTAATTTCAAAAGTAAACGGAAATGCAAAAGACCAAACTTCCAAAGCTTTCATATTTAATTTTATAATTAATTTATATATTCTGAAGCAAAATAGATTAAAATACAAAATAGAATAAATAAGCCTCCTTTGGAGGCAACTGACTTATTATTCTACCAGGGCATACCTTAATTCTGCATTTTTAAATCCATTTATAGGATTGGCCATTTCACTTACTTCACTTACTTTATATCATGTATGTATATTTTTTCATTTTATGTTTCACTCTCAAAATTTATTGCATTATTTGGTGAGCTTTTAAAGTTTATATGGGAAAGATGTGATTTATATTAATCTATGTTAGTGGTGTACAGATGACAAAGACATCCCTAAATCTCCATATTATTGCTGATAATAATAATATTATAATTAGTTTATTATATAGTTACTGTTAAATCTTATAAATCTTGTTAATAGTAACATACTGATTTGTTTCAGGCACAAAATTCATGCTACAGTAAGTCTTTAAACATTTTTCTGATGATGTGTTATCTAAATGCCGGATATTAAACAATTTACATAAACCAGTGTTAAATCAAAACAAAATAAATCAGAATATTATGGCTTGATATCCAAAAAGGACTCCTGAGATGAGACTTCCTGTGAAACTGATTTATTAGGAAGTACTCCGAGGAGAAATCATAGTAAGAAAGTGAGACTGAAAGAAGGGCATCTAAAGTGTAGCTTTAGAGGGACCTTGGTTCCATCACCCAGTCAAGGTCTAGAGAAGAGGAAGAATTCTCATCTCAATGTGTTCTTATCCCAAGGCAAAGGAACTAAGGTACTGATTCCCTCCTACAGGTCAGTCATTAGGAAAGGGAGGTTTGCTCTACTGGCAAAGTGGACTGTTGGTGTCTGCACTTAACTGACATGTGTATTCCACTGTTGGCCACTGAGAGTGAAAGTCGACCTGAAGTGCATGTGCATATTAACAATAATAATAATGGTAATGATAACATTGTTATCATTATCATTATAGAGGAATCAAAGGGAAAATGGCAGGACGCTAGCAGCACCTACTATCGCTTATCTGGAAAATATTTTAGAGAGTAATTTTTAAAGAATAAGCATCATCTAAAACCCAGAGAATAAAGTACATTTCCCAAAGTCACATTACCAGTAAGTGACACACCAAAGGTCAGAGTCCGGGTGTCAGACCCTTAAATCAGTTGACATTCTATGGCAATGTTTTATATTTATGATGTGCCTTTTTTTAATCTAAATGCTGACCTGTGGATTTATTGTTTAACAGTATTTCTTCATAGAGTACTTGAAAACAATTGAATTTTTTCTTTTATTACCAAAATGATTAGAAAAATGATACTAAATGATTAGTTGATCAAAAAGGACATTTCTTTATATTGCATTATTTACTTTGAGCATCAACAAATTTAAGTTGTATATATGTCCTTCTTAAGCTAACTTATTTTCATATTTTATTTATGTTACCTATACTCTGAGCTATTAATTTCACCTAAGGAAAAGCCAATTTTGATGGACCAGTTTTTAAATAATTTTTAAAAATTAATTTATACAAACATACAGATTTATATTTTATTAAATACATAATGCTAAGCATAATTTTAATTTTAAAATATTTCTGATAGTTCACATATAAAATATTTAATCAATTAAAAATAGAAATGTTTATAAATTTGAAAACTATTTTTTGATGCTAAAAAGAAAGAATAATCAATTATTCAGTAAGCAGTTAAAAGTACTTACTACTAGCATTGTAATATCGAGACACTGTAATGGAAAAAAAAATTGAGAACATCTGTTCTGTCTCTCTTTAAGACAGTTTGATATCAAAAACCACACTTTCTCACTTGGGATCCCCAAATTCATTTTCAAAGCATTTAAGTTGATTTTGAGTGAAAAGATATGCACACATGCTAAACCATTGCTCAAAGTTAGGTGACTTTTTGTAACTTAACTGGTTAAAATATAAATATCAAAAATTTTATTTTACTTATTTTAAAATAGTATCAGATAATAATTTTTGTGGTAATTAAACAAGGTCAAAAACAAAAACAAGTGGCAAAACATAAAACAAAACTCTAAGGCAGGGCTAAGTCTCCATTATGTTTTCAGAAAACAGCAATATAGGATTATTTATCAATTTATTTTTATTGTCTTCTTATTTATTACTCTTCTACTCTTACCATTTCAGAATATATCTAAATCAAGAAAGGGCATTAAATATAAAAATATAAAGGGTAGACTAACTCAGTGATAAATTAGATATACAAAATTGTCTTCATCTTTAATCTACTTTTTAAATATCAATATGATATATAGACAGTTGTTTTTCATTGTCAGTACAACTGATCTCTTTAAATTGAACTGCAATATAAGAATTATTTAATACAAGGTTGGATTAAATCCTTTTCAAGACAACATAAAGAAATTATAAATAAGGATGGCTTTATATTTACTAAGAATGTAATTATATATCCTCCAGTGTCTGTAACTCAATGACCTCAATTTACTTTTAACTTAATTTATCTTCTCATTTGGTTTTTATCTTGGCTCTTTCCAACTTGTTTTCCATAGCCCACACTATATTCCTGATTTTCTCATCATTATAAAATCCAAATAACCTTTTAAGTGCTGTATTAGTCTATTAGTCTCTGTCATTGTTGATTCCTAATGCTTTTTTTTTTTTTTTCAAATTGGATTCAAAATATCTTGTGGCTATTCTGGAAATCTAAAATGATCTAAAAGCATTATGCATGTATAAATGTATTATTTATTTCAGAATAGAAATAGTACAAAAATGGACTTTAAGCTGACTTGAGTAATGACCAAAAGTCAAATTTCAATTTGCCCTGTAGTTACAAGAAGGCACTGGAGTCATTTTGAACAATTTCATTCACATGGCAAAGGAACCAGCGTCTCCACAATAATCTACAAGGGCACTCCCCCACCCTCAAACCTCCTTAAAAAATGACATAAAGAAAATAATGTTCCTTTTAAAATCTACTATTCTGCTACTAATATATTCAACCACTGTAATTTTTCTCATTAACTGCATCTCGGAAATCCTAACCCTTGTCTAAGTGCATCTCCATTGTATCCTGCATGGTGAACTAATTTCTGAAAACTTTATATTTTTCATCATTAAGTGATATTTATATCTCTGGGTATATAGAATTCCATTTTTTTTCTAATTATTTAAATGTTTTGATTTAATAGATCTGTTGATCTCATTTCTCTGAGATTTCAATATGGATTGCTAGATATCTAAAAGCAGAAGCTATAATTTAGATAGAGAGTACTCAGGCATTTTAAGCTATAAGCATTACTATGAGTTCAACACAGCTCTAATTTTCTCTTTTACGACTCAATAGACATTAAACAACTCAATAGACATTAAACAATTTCAGATAATTTGAATTTAAGTTATAATTTAAAATATACCATTTTTAGTACTAGCTTCATTATAAATAAGAATGAGAACTGTGCAGCATTATCTTTCATTTGTCAGGTGACGTTGGACAAGTTTATAAACCAAATGTATCTCAAATTTTTGATCAGTGAAAGGAGGATAATCATATAATTCATCATGAAAGTGATTAAATGAGAGGAAAATCAGGTACATGACACATTTTTAATAAATGCTATTATTACCATTCTTGAAAACAGCATTAATTAACAATCTCAAGATTATCTATAGAAAAAAGTTCTTCTTACAGGTTAACATAAAGAGTGAACTGTCATATTAGAAATACATAAAGTTCTGCCAAACCAAAATTTATTCGTCCAGTGCTAATTTTTTTTCATTTAACTGACTGGCAGTTCTGGGGAAGATTGTTCACTTAGATAGTATTATTATACTTGAGAAGGGGTGATTTCTTCCAGGACAAGACAGAGATGGAATTGTAAAACTGATGCCTGAAAAACAGAATTAAAATAGAATGAAGAGAAAGGAATCCAAAATGGCAATATGCTAGAATCACAGACTCTCCTCCTCCTCCCCACAGAACAGCTAGAAGACAACTATTTTGCAGACAAATCATTGAGGAAAAGCAGTCCCACAAGTACATAGTGGGTCGTACCATTTAACATCACAAAGGGTAAGCAAAAATATTTCAGCGGTTCAGAAGTTTTTGGATTCTCAGTCCCAGGGTGGCAGAGGGGACAGAACCTCTTGAAGAAACAGACCACCCCATCCTCCAGTCCAGTGGACACCAGGAACAGTATCACTAGGAGAACAGTATAACTGGGATTACAGTATCCCTGGAGGGAGAAAGTCTTTCAGATGGGAGGAACCTCCAACAGCTCTCAGCTAGAATCACTCTGTGGGTAGGGCAGAACTGCAAGCTTCTTGCAGATTGTGAGTCAACAACAATCCACAGGTAGTCCTTATCATTCAGACCTGTGACACTGGGGGAACTATCTACATCCCTGCAAACTTGAACCCCATAGGCTGGTGTCTCAGGCTGCAGCACAGAGTCTATCTCAGAGATTCAACAATTCATACCAGTGTGAAGTCACTCAGCTAAAGTACTTCTAGTGTTATAACCAAGATTCAGGCTTATTCAGTGCAAGCCAAAACCCTAATACAAGGGCATCACTTCAGGGAAACTTAAAAACACAGAAATAAAAACAATGTAAACAGAATGAACATGGAGAAAAATACATGGAAGTGATGGATCCAATTAAAACCTCAGAAGAAAATCAGAATGCAAAACACACATTTAAACTACCAGAGGGTAAACATAGTCATGATAATCAAGAAAAAAAAATAAAGGAAGATAAACAGAAAACAGAAAATAGAAGAAATGAAGAAGCTCAAAAGAGACATCAAATAAAGAACATAATTGTTGAACTAAAGAACTCTTGAGAGACTCAAGTGTAGGATGGATGAAGCTTCCAACAGAGTCAGTGAGCTACAAGACAGGGCAGAGGAAATCACTCAAGCAAATCAGCAAAGAGGGGAAAAAAGTGATTGAAAGAAATGAAGACAGCATAAGAGACCTATGGGACAACATCAAAAGGAACAACATTCACATCATAGGGTCCCCTAAGGAGCAGGCGGGGGAGAGGCGGTATGAAAGAAACTGTACTGGAAAAAAAATGCAGCTGAATATTTCCCTAACCTGAGGAATGAAGCAGGCCTCCACACCTAGCAAGTGCAAAGAATTCCAAATAAAAGAAACCCAACCAGACCTATACAAAGATGCATCATCATCAAAGTATCAAAAATTCAAGATAAACAAATAATTTTAAAAGCAACTACGAGAAAAAAAAAAAAAAAAGATGAAACTCTGCAAGCCAAAAGGAAAAGGCGTGATATATTTGAAGTATTGAAAGAAAGGGATTTCTAAAATAGATAATCTATCCTGTGAGATTGTCATTCAGAATTGAAGGAATGATTTAAAAAAGCTGTTTTAGATAAGCAAAAGTTAAAGGAATTAATCACCACAAAAACAACCCTACAAAAATACTAATGTAAGTTCAATAAAGTGTTAAGTACCCTCCCCCCTTAAATAGAGCAAAACAACAAAATATACAATGTAGGGAGGATAAGAAGAAAATAAACATGTGAGTGGTTAGAATGAGTTCAAGATTAATTTGCTTTCAAAAAAAAAAAAAAAAAACATGACATAAACATAGAATTTTTAACACAAACCCCAGGGTAACCTCAAAACATATCTCCTAGTAAAAAGCAAAGGGAAAAAAACAAAAAGGAAAACCAATCAAAGCATAACTTCATTCAACCCACCTATGAAGAGAAAGAGATGAAAGTATTATTTGTAACAAGACCCAGAAAACAATTAACAAAATAACAATACACACTTAAATATCAATAATCATCCTAAATGTAAATGGAATGAACTCACTAATCCAAATGATAAAAAGTGGCCAAATCGATTAAAAATCATAAGCCAACCATCTCCTGCATTCAGGTAACTCACCTTTCAAATCATAAACATAAGCTCAAAGTCAGTGGATGAAAGACAATTCTATAGTCAAATTGCAACCAATACTAACTAAAAGCAGGAACTATACTATTATCAAATAACATAGACTACCAACCAAAAATGATAACAAAAAACAGAGATGGACATTATATAATGATGAAAGTGTCATTACAGTAAGAAGACATAAACTTATTAACACATATACACATATACATTAAGCAAGTACTATTGGAACAAATAAGAACTATCAAAGAAAAGTAATAATAGTAGGAGACTTCAACATTTCACTTACATCAATGGATATAACCAGGCAGTAACTTAACAGGGTAAGAATAGCTTTAAACAATCAATTGGAACAGATTGCTCTAAAAGAAATATATTGAACAATTAATCCAATGACTACAGAATTAACATTTGTTTTCACATGCACATGGAGCATTTTCAAGGACAGATCATATATTGGAACATAAATATGTCTCAACAAATTTATAAGGATTGAAATACCAAGCATCTTCTCTGATCACAGTGGTTTTAAACTACAAACCAACCACAAAAGAAAGCTGGATGATTCCCAAATTAATTGGAGACTAAGCAATATGTTTCTGAATGATTCTTGGGTAAAAGAAAAAAATAAAAGCAGAATTTAAAAAATACTGAGACAAATAAAGATACAAGCTACCAGAATCTAACTGATGCAGCAAAAGCAGTACTAAGAAGGAAGTTCATTGAATCCCAGGCCTACTTATCTCAAGAAAAAGCACAATAAATAATTGAACCCTACATCTAAAACAAGTAGAGAAAGAATAACTTAAGGTAATAATTAGTAGGAAAAAAAGTAACAAAAATTCAACAGAAATAAATTAGAAAATAAAAAGACAATCCAGAAGATCAATAAAACCAAAATTTGGTTCTTCGAAAAAATAAACAAAATTGGCAAACAATTGGCTAGACTCATAAAGAAAAATAGAGAAAACGCTCTCATAACTAGAATTATAAATGAAAGGGGAAAAATTATAACCATATACCACAGAAATACAAAACATCAAAAGAGACTACCATGAATGATTTTATGAAAATAAATTGGGCAATCTCAAGGACATGGATACATTTTTAGAAAAATACTGTCTACCAAGACTGAATCTGGAAGAATTAGAAAAATACTGACCAGAATTACCATATCAAGGAAATTTAAGAGCTAATCAAAAGTCTTCCTAAAAATAAAAGTCCAGGACCTAGTGGCTTTATAGGTGTTTTACAAAACATTCAGAATAGAATTGAAATCTATTCTTCTCAAACTGTTCTAAAATATTGAAGAACAGAGAACACTCCCAAACACTTTTTATGATGCTAACATCAAACCGATACCAAAAACTGACAGAGACATCACCAAGCAACAAAATTACAGACCAATATCTCTAAAAAACATTGATGCAAAAAATTATCAAGCAAATCCAACTATACATCAAAAGGATCTTCTAACATGGCCAAATGAGATTTATCCCAGGGATGCAAGGATTTTTCAACATACGTGATTCTATTACTGTAATAGACCACATTAGCAAGAGCAAGGAGAAAAATTAGATGATCATATCAATAGAGGCCGAAAAAGCTTCTGACAATATTCAACACCCTTTTATATTAAAAACGTGGCATGATAATAAAGGACATATATGATAAACACACAGCAAATATTATACTTATTGGTAAATTGAAAGTGTTTCCTCTAAGATCAGAAACAAGGCAAGGGTGTCCACTCTCACCACTCTATTTAACAACATACTAGAGATACCAGTCAGAGCAATTAGGCAGGAAAATGATATAAAAAATACAAATTGGAAAGGAGGAAATAAAACTATCACTATTTTCAAATGGCATGATTATATATGCTATAACCCTAAAAATGGTTGAAAACTACTAGAACTAATCAGCAAATACAGCATAGTGTCAGGTTACAAAAGCACTAGCATTTTATATGCAAACAAAAAACTAGAAGAAAATTACCCCATTTACAATAGAAGCAAAATAGATCAAATACCTTAAATTATACTTAGCAAAGAAGTTGAATACCTGTACCTATAATTGAATACCTGAAACTATAATTTCATCTTGAAAGAAACAGGAAAATACAAAGAGTTGGAAAGATACTTCCCAGCTATGGCTAGGAAGAATCAATGTGGTTAAAATGGCCACCTTACCTAAAGCAATGTACGGATTTAATGCAATCTCCACTAAAATCTCACAGGTGAGATTTCAGTGAAACAGTGAAACAGAACAAAAATTTAAATTTGTATGGAACAAGAAAAGATCTCTAATAAAGGAATCATGGGAAAGAAAGAACAAATCTGGAGGTGTTACATTCCCAGATATTGAGCGATTCTACAAAGTAATAGTAATCAAAATTACATGGTAATGGAATAATAACAAAAGACAGGGATCAATGAAATAGAACTGTATCACCAGAAACTGACTCTCACATATGGTCAGTTAATTTATGGCAAAACAGCCAAAATAATATGATGGAAAAAATGAAATATCTTCAATAAATGGTGTTGGGAAAATTGGGCAGCTACATGAAAATAATGATGCTAGACCACTCTCTAACACTGTTCACAATGAACTAACTAAAAATGGATTGTAGATTGGATATAAGACTAGAAATAATAAAATACTTGTAAGACAATATAGGAAAGACATTTCATGATATCAGTCAGTCTTCAGAGACTCAATTTCAGCGTGAAGGGAAACAAAAACAAAAATAAACAGGTGGAAATTCATCAACCTAAAAAGCTACTTTACAGTGAAAGAAAGCATCAACAAAACTAAAAAAACTAACTAGTAGAAGATATTTACATTCTATTTTCTGGCAAGGGCTAATACCAAAACTTATAAAGAACTCATAAAACTCAGTTAAAAAAAATAATGCAGGTAATCCAACCCAAAAACGGGCAGAACATTTGGAGAGATTTTTTTTCAAAGATTTCGTACAGATGGCAAATAGGCACATGGAAAGATGTTCCTCATCTCTGACCCTCAGGGAAATGCAAATGAAAACAATGAGCTATCACCTTACAAGTGAGAGACTGGTTACTATCCAGAAGTCTGGAAACAACAAATGTTGGTGAGGATGTGAGTAAAGGGAACACTTTCACACTGTAGAAGTGTAAATTAGTGCAATCCCTATGGAAAATAAAACGCAGATTCCTCAAAAAGTTGAATATGAAAATCATGTATGAGTCTGCCATCCCACTTCTGGGTATTTACCCAAAAAATAAGAAAAAACAGCAACAACAAGAAACTCTAATTCACAGAGATTTAAGAACTCTCATGTTTATTGAAGTTCTACTTAGCAATAGCTAAGAGCTAGAAACTACCTAAGTGGGTACCAGGATTTATTTCTGCCTAGGTCAAAATTTTCCCAAGAATAGTTCTAGTTTAGATCCTCAGAAATTGAAGGGCACTCTGATCTTTGGAATTTGAATCCCAGTGCTAAAGCAACCAGCACTTTTAAGACATTATCTGAGGAGGACTGCCCAGCTCAAAAGTGAAACTTCAGCTAAAGTACAGGGATAGAAGGCATTGGAAAATGTTGTATAAAAGTGCTGGGAAACAGCTATTGGGGCTGATTTCAAATCATCTTGCCCAAGATGGTGCACTGACATGATGTAAAAGTGTAAGTAACAGGATTGAGAATAGAAAATTTAAAAAGCTCAGGAAGAGAACATTAGGATTGTGAAAACGGGATTAGTAGCAGTGTCAGTTAATTCTCTCTTCTATTCGGTGGATTTGCCATAACACTTTATGATATGGTTTAGGCATTCAATAAATCTGACATTTCATTTAGGAACTTTTTGCTACTCAATACAATAGACAATTGCAATGTTTTCTTTTTATCACCACTTCCTTTTTTTTTTTCAAATACTCTCTCCTATCATTGTCACCTTTTTCTCAATTCCAGTATTGTTCTAATACTCTAAATAGTGTCCTTACAACTGAAAATGCTTCTCAGGATAATATTCTGTATTATCTAAGGACCAGATAGGAGAACATATAAATTCGAGATAAATTCAGCAAAAATATAAGGTAAATTGCCCAAAATCTTAAATGAATTTCTGACTCACAGGATCACAGTGGGTAAAAGGCAAATTACATTTTTGCTGAAATAGTAATTCTTAAAGTCATTAAGAAATTTTATATCATAAATACAAGGTCTCTAATACTATCCTGTGAGATTTCCATAACATCAATTATCTTTTATCAAATATCTAAAACATTATCTTTTCAACAGTCCTCAGTATTCAGAAATAAAAAGTTATATGTTGAAAAACACATTATCCTTCACTTTTTTTTCAGTAGGTTCCTTGTTCCAGTGTGTTTTGGTGATGATATTTAGTTACCGAGAAAATTTAAGTACTTGATGATGCTTTATAATATAAATGCAATGTACTACAAGCTGTGAAAAAATTTTATGGTCATGAATTCCCTCTGAGGAAATCAAAAAAGATTATGTGACTATCTACTTTATTATAGTGCAGAATAATAGACAACGACTTTATGCTTTTAGTATGCAAAGGTATATGTTTAAAATGTGAAAGTTCTAAATCTAATGTAATAGAATTTGAAGGACAAACATTATGTAGGATGATACAAATTTTCTCTATTTTATATCAAAATATGTTGTTGAGACATTATATTTCAGAAATAATTTCAAAATCCGTCTTTTTCTACTTGTCTTTTCTTCAATGCATATAATGCTGAAAGCTTTCTATCTTAAAAAAAATCTTGGTTTGAGTTCTTTAAAACTAACTTTTATACTTTTAATTTTAAGTTCATTTTTTTATAAAGTGTAGTTCACACTTACTAATTCCATTTCACATTTTCAATTACTCTTTAATAAGTTACAGGAAATATTCCAAGCATATATAAATGTATTAAAAATAGACTATACTTACGGACTCACTAAGCAGTTTTGTCAAATTTTAACATGTTTTCCTGTTGCTTTGTTTTAAAAATAGAAATAAAGATATTGTTGAAGTCCTCTATATAACGGTCCAATGTATCTTCTTCCCTATTAATAAGCGTGAATATAATCTTATGCCTCCTCTCCCCAGGTTATTTGATAATTATAGTACATAGATATAATAACAGATAATATTTGTATAAATTGCATAATATATACCCCACACACACCTTCTGGGTGTGACCTTCTGTCCCTAAATAGTGCTGTGCATTTTTATTGACTCCTTACACCTCACTTTTTAAAAGTTTTTCAGTAAGTAGCTTTGGATAACTTTATGCCAAAAACTATGTCATGAAAGCCTTTCTAAGACTGTTGTGTGTTAATGGAGCAGCAGTTAGGTCTATCGCCTCCAAAGGAACAAGCCACCTTGGTCCTTGGCTGGGGGGCAGTAAGGGGAGCAACCACTGTGAAAAACTAAATATTCCTACCTGAAAGAGGAAGGATCCTTGAACCTTTGCCTGGTATGAAGCCAAAGTGCCGCTTTGAGAGACTGACAGAAGACTAATCAGCCTCATCTCTGCCACTTTCCATTTCACACTTCTCTCCATTAGTGCTGCATTATTTTCAGTTCTTCATGTATATCTGGCTATTTTAGAACTAAGTATATTTGATGCTCATTTTGCCTGAAAAACTTCCTTAGGAACACAGGATTCCTAATGGATTTATAAAAGATAAAAAAGGGAAGAAAGTCTGAGAAGGCAGGATTCCTTTGTGTTCCCTAGATCTGTTTGTATCCCAAGAACACTGTTCCTGGTACATTTTAGGTATACAAATAGATACTAGGGGGAACACAACTGAATTTAAAAGTACCATCTTCTCCATTTGGGAAATAAACCAGGTTTTTACATAAAATCTTTGTCTTGACATGGTATCATTTCTACTAACATATAAAAACAATTTAGAGTTGCACATTCTAATTTACTGCTGTCAAGAATAATATTGCTAGATTTACTAAAAATTTAGCTATCCTCAAACCTTACATGGATGGCAAAACAAGAGAGGCTATTGATAAAGCCCTGAGCTAGAAGTTAGATTGCAGAATTTCAAAATCTAACTTTATTTCCTAAGTTCTCTGTGTGGTGGGAAGTTTACTTTCCCTCTCAAGACCTTCTTTTTCTCATCAGTCAGATTGGTATAATAGAAACTTCATCAGAAAGCTGTTATAAACATAAATTAGATCATGTAAGCACTCAATAACCATTGCCTGTTGTTTATTGTGTGATCTTTTTAATTCAAAACTAGATTTTTTTGGTCAAATACATCACCAAGAAATTTTGTATATTTCCCTGTGTGAAAATTTTCTATGCATTTGGTAGGGGGAGAAGGTGACTGCTATTTTCAGTACTGATGAAAAGTTAGAAGTTCATAATAAATTAGAGAAAGCCATTCAGTGTTTTTTTGTGGTATTGTTACAGCTCTCTCTCAACTGACGAAATCCAAACGGTGCTGTTTTAGAAGTAGTGAAGTGAACTTTATTACGCACGGGCCAGATATAGAATCTGAGCCCCGAAATGCTTTGGGGATGCATTTTTATCGATGAGGGAGAGGAAAGGTGTGAATTAGAACAGGAATTACAAACAGAATTCAGTTATTCATTTGTGAATTCCTCACATGGATGACACACAGGATTTATATAACTGAAGATGCACATAGTGTTTCATTCTCAGAAAGGGGTCACTTTTTATCTAGTCAGTAGCTTCCAGTCAGTCTAGACTTTCAGGTGCCTGGTGGCTACGGTTGGTCCTCAGCAGCTAGAAACTGGGGTGCAGCTTCCTTTCTTCTATAGTATAGAATAAAAGAGTAAACAAATAATAATTTATTTTTTAATAATTAGCTGATTTTAGCTATAACTTAACTCTTTTAAATGTAAATCTTTTAAAAAAGTGTCCAATTCTTTTCTCCATTTCCAGTTTTTAAAGTGTTTCCACATGCATTAGCTTATTTGATGACCACAGTAGCCCTATGTCATAGGAAATTCAGGCATAATATCATTATAAATGAATTTTAAGTTCAGAAAAAAATACTCAACTTTAATATTTAATAAACAGTTTAAAGTTTCTAGAATCTCTACATTCATCTAAATATCAATGCTATATTTTTAATTTTATGCTTTATCTTTGATTTCTGAATTGTTCTGCGTGTGTGTTGATTAGTGAGCAAGTTTACATAGGGAGCTATGTTTGTACATGTTCTTTGGTAAATGTGTCAATAAATTTAGCTCTTTATTATGAATAGGGATTATACATGTATACTTTAACTGTATGAAACAAAGTGACACCATCTCAGATGGCACCATCATAAGCCTATAACCACAGACTGCCCTCTTCAGTTGTATAAGTAAAACTACCAGGATGTAAAAAAATAAATACATAAACAAAAAGTTATACAAATTAGGAAAACAAAACAAAATACCTATGTTATATATTCATGACACTGATGTCAGTGCTTTAATATACACCTTTTACTTTAAACTGATAAGAAAAACACATACCATAGAAGAATAAAAGTATATCCCTTATTTCTAAGACTGGTGTGGATCTTGTCTCTACTTGAGACCTATCTACCAGTTCCAATATTGAGTATTGAGGACATCTGTAGGCAAGTTACACTAAAAAAATTACTATTATATCTCATGGATATGACTTCCTCATTCTTCACACCCAAGTTAATTTCTCGCTTTGGGTGAACTGACATTCTCAAAGCCAATCACATTTTGTTTGGCTATTATAAGAAAATAATAAAGGACTGAAAGTGATTAGAAAATATAATAGCTAGAATTTAAATATTTGAAAGGTATTACAAGTTGAAATTTTATTATAATATTTGAACATGCTGAATTTGTTTTTGAAATTTATTCTTCAGTGTTTAAATGCAGAACATCAACAATGCATCAATAAATGCAATATATCAACATCTATAAGATAGTAAGTTCACTACAAACAATACAATTCTATTATTCATAATTAACCGAGTTTACCCAATTTGCCCACTTCCTTTTCTCTCTTCCCTTCTGGTAACCACTAATATGATCTTATATACTGAAAATCAATCTTGTTTGATTTGCTTTGTTCATTTATTTTCACTATACGCCAAATAGTAAGGTCATATGGTATTTGTCTTTTTCCATCTAACTTATTTTACTAAGCATAATATCCTCTGATCCATCCTGACTATTGCATATGGCAAGATTTTCTTTATAAATGGTAATACTCCATTTCGTACACTGCTGAGAGCCTACTCACCCTTGCTGGATGATACAGTCACAGCTTGGGAAAGACATCTGCACAGCATATGTTTTTGGGACCGGATCTAGGCATTTCCACTCATATTGTTAATAATAATCAGTCTGTGTACCTTGTGCATGGGGTTGAGACCACCCTGTGATTTCAATAACAGTTCAGAAGTTTCCTTTGTGAATTTCACTGTTAACCCAGTTGCACCCCTGACAATTTTTCCCATTGAAACTCCATGTCCTATAAATAAATTGTTACAACAGCTCAGAAAAACAGGACCTAAGGCGGCCCCTTTAAAAATAAACTCAATTACAGCAACATAATCAGGATTAGAAGCCAGGAGGGGCTAAATCTGTAGGGTTTGAGTAATTTTACACAACCCTTGAACCATTGTCCTATACAGGTATTTATGATGAAAATGGTAATAGAATAATTAACTTCAAAGGGAGACTAAGTAAGAATGTTGCCTTTCAAGGTGAGGCAGGCAGATCAGGCCCTCCCTGGTACCTAATGGCTGAGCAGACAAAACAGGCCATTAGGAAACAATTGGCCAAATATTACATAAAAATAGGCTGACACCATTGCCTGGACCCTTGAGACCCATGGAAAAAATAAGTAAATGAATATAAGATGTAACCTTTTCCTTTATGTAATCTTTTCCAAGTTGAAATATCTGATGATTGTAAAAGATTGCTTCATATCTTACTATATAGCAAAAGATAATAGATATAGGAAAAAATTGGCCTTTGTATGTATGTAAAAGAATGGTTAATGTTAAAACAAGTGACCTTTGAAAAAGGCATATATTATGCAATACGGCTGTAACCAAGGAATGTCACTCAGCTGTTATCTGGAATAAGTTGCCAGACAAGGTAGAAAGAAGGAAAAGAAAGAAACAGAACAGAAACAATGAGATAATATCTGCTTGCAAAATTGCCAAATGTATGTGTTCAAAAAAACTATAAAATAAAATGCTCACTGGCTATCCTGCAGGAATGCCTGCCAGATGAGCTAAATAATTCGGCTCTCTCATTCCCTTCGCCTTGTCTTTGCTGACACCATCCATCTTCTGGGATCCCTGGACCTGCTGGAGCTGGACTCCGGCAGTACACATACCACATGTTTATTCTGTCGATGGGCATTCCGGTTTTTTTCCTGAGTATTATAGATAGATAATACTTCAACAAATACAGGGAAGCATATACCTCTTCAAATTAGTCCTAGTGTATTGTTCAGTAAACCTCAGAATTCAGATAATGGGATCATATAGGATTCTCTTTTCAATATTTTGAAGATTCTCTGTACTGTTTTCCAAAATTAATGCAACAATGTATATTAGCACCAACAGTATATAACTGTTCCCTTTTCTCCATAACCTGGGCAATACTTGTTTCCAGTTTTTAGATAATAATCATTCTCAAAGGTGTGAGGTAATACATCATTGTAGTTTTATTTTCATTTCTCCAATAATTAAAATAAAAGACAAATATCTTTATGTGTAATTGGCTATCTGGATGTCTTCTTTGGAGAAGTGCCCATATAGACCCTCTACCCATTTCTTAAATGAGTTGATTATTTTGGCATTGAGTTTTTAAGTTTGTTATATATTTTTGAGAAAAAGGAAGTCTTTCCTCCTGATAATTTATTTCACTGTGCAGAAGTTTTTAAGTTTGATGTAGACTTATTTGTTTTTGTTTTTTTGACTTTTGCTTCCCATGGCATTAGAGGTGATTTCCCAAAGACATCTCTGAGGCCCATGTCAAGGAGTACATCATCTATATATTCTTCCATGTTTTTCAGTTTCATATGTTACATCCAAATCTTAAATCCATTTGAAATAATTTTTATCTATGGTATTAGATGATGGTCTGCTTTCATCCTTTTGTATATGGATTTTCAGTTTTTCCAACACTTTATTAAAGAGAGTATCTATTGTATGAATTTGTTCCTTTGTCATAAAGTAGTGTACAATGTATGTATGGGTTTATTTCAAGGCTATTTTGTTATTTATTGATTTTGTGTTTTTATTACATCACCATCCTTATTCGATTACTGTTGCTTTGCAGTATAGTTTTAAGTGAGGGGACTTGCTATCTCCATTTTGATTATTTTATTTTCAGGGTTGTTTTTATACTTCTGGGTCTTTTGTAGTCCCAAATAAACTCAATATTTTTTGTTCTATTTCCATGAAGAATACTGCTTGTATTTTTATGTATATTGCATAAATTTATAAATTTGTTTACATAATATCATTTTAACAAGTTATATGGGAAGCAAACACCTAATTAGAGAACATATGATCTTCATCAAGAGTCAGCCTCTCACATGAGCCCTCTTTCCCTATCCTTGAAGCCCATGGCCCCTACTCCACCCCTTATTTCAGGATAAATTCCCTCACATTTTGCCTTATTTGCTTTCGAATTCACAATCATGCAAATCATCCATACTATATGGATGTAGTTTAAGTTGTTCATTTCTTCTACTAACAGGTCCAATGTTAATTTGATTGTTCTACTAATCTAAGAAGAACTTAGAGAGATAAGAGGAAGTCTACTCTCTATCCCTATAAAAACACTATATTATTAAAATAACATTGAGGTTGATGTACGAATGACTACATTTTTTGTGTTAAAATTATAAATATTAAGTTTTAAAATTAAAATGTTAAATAATGCAATGCTGTTTGCGAGAGAAAACCAAGGTGGTTATGGAAGACGTTCCCTGCTTTACTTCTAAGAGAAACAACTAATAGTTCCCTATTAAAGGGATAATTTGAAGAAAGTCCCATAGTGTGATGATGAGACTGAAGCAACCCAATACCTTAGCTACCAAGAGGGACTGCATAAAGGATACATGCCCCAGGAAATGGGAGGGACACAGTGGCTACTACACCTGTTGCCCAAACAGGACTGAGTAAGCAGGTGATGACCCATCTCAGACTCTGGGAAGGGGAGAACTGACTATATGCTGGCACAAACATTTGATATAAGTAAAGCCCCAGAATGATAGGTGGAAGACCCTGATCTCTAGACCATATGGGATCCTGGTAAGGAAGACAATAGAGAGAATGCTCTGGAATACACTCCTCTAACCCATCCCTCAAAAGCCTTACTCGTATGCAGTAAAGTACACCAATAACACAGCAGATAGTCTGCTGAAACTCGGGTCTGGAATCCAAAAATAGAACATTGACTCAGGTGTCAACCATGTGAACTAGGCCTCCCTCCTTACAGGTCAAACAGCTATAGTCCCACTGCATTGCGTCTCCCCATCTAGTGACCATCTTCAACTCAGATGACACAGCAGGTGCTATTGACTACTGAAACCTGCAAAATCTATAGCACCATTTGCAGTTAAAACAAAAATCTAATATTAGGATTATATGTTATAATGCAATGTTTCTGCAATAAAATGTAAAAAACAAATATAATGAGATTGACTTCCGAATATTGACTGTGATAGCATGCATTTTCGGGTCACTCCCCACGGACAATGAAAAAAAAACAGAAACAAAAAAAATCACCTATTTTTCTGAGACAACAAGAAATAACTGGCACCTCAGCTGGAGACGGACTGGCTGATGACTAACTATGGGTGAGGGTGCCCAGCGGGGATTTGAGGGTGCCCAGCTGCAGATTTGGCTTTGGGATGGAGCTCGGGAGTCTCTGGATGCCTAGTGGGGTGGAGGCTAGGGATTTGGGGGACCAACTGCAAAAGAGCAAGAGGTAGGTCCAGTGGGGTTGAGACACAGAGCTATGGAGGATTGACTTGGGAGAGGGTGAGAGAAGAGCCAGAGCACCAGAGAGTAAGCTGAACTGGAGCCTGCAAGGTGAAATTGCTCTGGGTGCAGTCATAACTGGAAATCAGCCAAAAAATTCTAAGCTCAAACCCCTTTTACAACTATTTCAGGGAAACAGCCACTTTAAATGACCACCTGGAACAGATAGGTCTAATAGACACATATCTATCACTTCACCCAACTACTACAGATTTCACTTTGTTCTCAAGCACTCCTGGAGCACTCCTGGAACATTCTCAAGGATAGATCATGTGCTGGGACATGAAACATGTCTCAACAAATTTACAAAGATTGTAGTCATACCAAGTGTCTTCTCTGACCACAATGGCCTAAAACTGGAAATCAACCACAAAAATAAACCTGGAAGACCCCAAACCAACTGGAAACTCAACAATATACTCTTAAAGGACTCTTGGATAAAAAAGCCAGAGGAAATTAAAAAAAAAATACTTGGAAGGGATAATTCATCATATCTACAAGTTTTGAAGATAATGTCTCTACAACTTTGTGGGTCCGTTTCACATATGATTAGAATGACATACTTATAGCAATAAAAAATCTACTTAGTTTAATTAGTCTAGAAATAATTTCATTTCATTGAAATGAATTTAAATTTTCTATCTTAAAAATTAACATAGTGATTAGACTAAGACCTCATAATTGATAAAGGCTTACTATGTGTCTACTATAAACAAAAATCAGCCAATCAGTAAAGCATATTGAAAATATGCTTTATTAAATAAATGAAGTACTCAAATATCTAAAAATTAAGAAATTAAAAATTATGTAAACTTGCAAAGTAAAAAAAAACAAATGTTTTTGGCTTCAAGTTACTAAATAGCCTTAGCTATTCATCTTTTAGAATTCTGTTCACTTTAAAATATAATCTAAACAGAATATTATTTTTATTTATTTGTAATGATTTATATCAATGACTGCTGTTATAAATACATCAAAATTAGGCATGCTTATAATGAAAACAAAAAAAAAGAAAAACTCAGTGTTTTCATTAAAGGTATTTCCATGTTTAAGGAAATAAGCAACTAAGAAATAATACTTCAGATTATTAAAATTACTTAAGTGTTTTAAAAACAATTTTTCTTACTGTAAACTTACTGTGACAGTGTAAACTTATATACTTTCTAACTAGATATAAGATGAAACAATAAATCAGAACTAATGGAAGTAAAGAAGCCAACCACTTTAAACATAGAAAGATCATGTAAAAATGACAAACTACTTTAAAAAGACGAAAGGATTTTTTTTAAAATAAAAGCATTATAAAGTCATTTCTGTAATAATAACTAACATTAGGTAAATAGTTTCTCAATACTTTGTAATTAAATGCATATTTCTTTCAGAAGTTGTAATTTCTTAATTGCAATTATATTAATACTACTTATTCATTCATGGAACTACCCATTGTTACTAAATGATAAATACCAAAAATCATCAAGAGTTTGCATTTTAAAAATGAAACCAGTGAAATTTATTAGACAGTAGTTCCCTCATCTATAGCATTTCAGAAACACTATATAGTCCTAATAAGGTACAGGATTATAAAAACATCCAATTTTAAAATAAAAAAATACCATTAAAATATTTTTGTCTCCTTTGAAAATACATCAGTGCTTCTTTTAAAATATGTTCATAGTGTTTATTCTAAAATTCATATTTGAATCCCCATATATTTAATAAACCTCAGTATCATTTGGAAGGTCTTCCAAGGAGCAACCATGACTGTTAAAACTAAGGTACAATATAGCCTTTGCAGGAACCACCTTAGCTAATAGTTCATGGAGGTTTCTCACTATGTTATCAGTATCTATTTTTGAATATATGAGACCAGACCTGACCTCAATTATGGGCAATGCACTGTGATCTAGATATCACCTTACCACTGCTACAACTCTATAAAACATCACCTTTTCCAGAACTAAAGTTCTCACACTAGTCAATTTATGCCATGAAAAGTCTATTAAAATAAAAATATAAGAGAATATTTTAATTCTTTCACACATGCACACACAAGGGGATTTAAGTGTTATTGCAATGAAGAAGTTTAGGCAGGGAAGTGATGTGATGATATAGATGTTCAAAGAAATTGGGAAAATGCTCAGGGGTAAAAAAGTTAAGAGACAAAAACTTCTGGAGACAATGTCAAGTATATCTGGACAAAGAATAGTTCGTTGATGTTTTCAGTTATATTTAAAAGGGAATGCAATGACCATTACAGTTACAGCAAAACGCCAGTATCTGTATGCTATTTGAAATGCTTCACAATTATCAGTCCAATTAATTCTTGCAATTATTCTAATTCTCACAGATATCTGAGGTACAGTTGAGTTTGATATCTTATTCAAGGTTACAGAGCTAGTAAGCAACATAGCTGATATTCAAATCCAGAACATCCATCTCTAACATAGATCTTTCCATTAAGAAAGTTTTAATATCTTGAGAGATATTAATTTGTGTAAGGACTTGGGCTAAAAAGGACACAGAGATAATAACTAAAACATAAACGTTTAGTCAGGAAACATGACCAAGATAATATAGCCAGATTTCACATTTGTTAATTTACTAAAACACCCTATTAATTGTAATTTATTACAATTTCCTCTAGGTAAAAGGGAAGGATAGAGGAAGCAGATTATTACTGACACTGAAACTACTCCAGAAATATTGCTGCAAAGGGGAGTTGAGAAAAGCTGAGATAAAGAGGTCAGGGTATATTTTCTACCCTAAAGTCAATGAAGGCTGCATTGAACAACAGAACTGGAAACTTGAAATAGTTAGAAATTCTGTTATGCTAATAACTGAGTAGAGCAATATTTTCACCAATATGTTATGAAGTACCTATGTATGGTGAGTCAGAGACGAAATTTTGATCCTAGAAATAATACTAGTTTGTTTAAAAAACACAATTATCCTCCATTACAAAGGGATTGGATTAGAATTATGATGCAATATACCTCAATATACATTATTTGTGCACATAGAGTAATAGAAGAACTGAATGATATATGGACCAAAGCAGATTCTGATTGCCAACATAATCCTAAAACAAAAAGAAATTCATACTTGAAATTATATAATAATATGCTTTGGTATATGCCAATAGGGAACTTTTATTGTTATTGAAATGATTTGTAATTAACTCTAAGTAGAGTTAATAATTGCTATGCTGAAATGAGCTATGTTTAAAACATTAAGAAAAAAGCGGTGTCTAGATCAGAGTGTGTAATTGAGTATAATTTAGTGAGATATGGATAGGATTGAATTGGGCTCCAAATATACTTAAGGCAGCTATGCATTAAAAACAACTATTATTTCTGAACTGAGAGATGATTACATAGATGTTAGCGAACTCTGTTAGTGATCTTTTGGTCCTTGTTCAGCTTTAAAATTCTGTAATTTTGTGATTCATATGGAAGCAACTCAGGTTTCAATTTTTTAATCTTGAAATATAATATTTAACCTACTGCACTCATTTTTTTTCATAACTGTTCTGTAGCAGGCACATAATTTGGTAAAAATTTATTTTCTGATCTTAAGCAATGGAATTATTTTAGCTTATGAATTTCTTTAACAATAGCATTTAAGGCTAATTGCTATGGGTTAGATGAACACCCCTGGTGTTATAACAGTTTTAAAACTGGGTTAATATTGTAATGAATGATAAGCCTAATGGTATTATTATCAATCCTCTTCACGAAACACTTTTGAGTTACAAATACAATCAGTGAAAATATGGCTTTTCTTGTCTTTTAATGAAGGACAAAAGAAAAAAAAAAAAAAAAAACAGAACAGCTTCCTGGGTAGAGGATGGGAGAAAGGGTAATAATTTTGGTCTTTATTTTCAGCTGTCTTCCTTTGCAGATTTAATGATGTTTTAAGTTTGAAAGAAGTAGGCAGGGCTATCACAATGGAAAAGGTAAGCAATTTTCTCAAAGCACAATTTTCCTGTTTTTTTCAAATGTGCTATTATAAACATTGTTATAAAATTAAGAATTTATAGTATGGCTCTGCATAAGTGAACACTATTGCAATAGTATATAAAGTTTTGTTGTTGTTTGGGTACATTCCACTAAACTGTATTCTGCAAAATGCTTTTTAATATGCCTGAAGAAAATCTGTAAATGTTGAGGCTTCATGTGCACTGACCTTCGCTCTTCTTTTGACTCTGCAGTATGGCTCATTTTAGTCAAGCTGTTGAAACATTTGTGCTATAATGTATCAAATTAAAGCAACCAGCTGTGATGTTTAATTTAAGTTAAAAGTTTATGATCTACGACTACATAATACCTTAGGGAATAATTTATAGTGTATGAAACACAGTACAGTGACATGCAAGATATGTTACAAAATACTTATAAAATGTCACATATTTTATTGTATTAAGCCATTTGAACTCCAGGTTTTAAAAGAACACTATTATTTATCTAAAAATTCATATGAGAAGTATTAATGGATAGACTTTAACATCACTCTTAAATATAGATGAGATGTGAGTAACTCATTCCCATATGTTAGGAGTGGTCTTTTGCTTTATCCTCCATTATTTATAATGAAGTTCCTCTATTATTTACAGATATTCTAGAACTTGGAAATGTCATTAACATTAAGCCAACTTTGTTTATCAAATTTCTCATTGTATGAAATCAAAGCCATTTAATAACTACCAAAACCAAGAAGGTATTAATTTATCATGTTCCCTTCTCTTTGTTTGACATGATACACAACATAATTATTCAAATGACCCATCCAATATATGCTGCTCTATGTCATAGATTGTTAGGTAACTCAATATCTTGAAAATAAATAGGTGTCTATCATATATAGATATCTACATACCTATATATACATATATATTTGTGTGTGTATGTGTGTGCTTTATATGGTATATCTCATATAAAATATATACGAGAGAGAAAATATTTTTAAGTGGAACATTAAGCACTAAATGGATGAAAAAAGATGAGCAAGAAAACTAAACCATGACAAGGCATTTCCTTAAAAAAAACATCAACCTATGAATATCAAGGTCAGTAATAATTTATTGAATCTATTTTGGTGACATTTTAGATACATAAATAGATATTTAAGAAAGTTAATTGACTTTCTCAAGGTCTGGGAGTGGGAAGCAAGGGGAAAGAGTAGCAGCTGGTGAGATATAGATCATTTGATATCCTGGCCAAATGCCCCTTCCATAAGACAAGCACCAAAATAGAACACCTATGGCAAGAATTCTTTATAGAAATAAAATTTTCTTCTAGGGTTAAAAGACATGAAATTCTATTACAAGAATAAAAAAGGAAGAAAAAAGAACATTTTAAGTAAGTTAAAGGTTTGCTATGTAGCTACTAGCCTTATATACTTATTTTCAAAACTTCAAATGCCAACCCTTGAATGATTTGTTTGTTGATAAAGGATTTATGCAATCATATCACAAGAAAACTTTTCTGTAACTTAAAATATTACCTAAAGCTGTTCCTAGAGATAACTGGATGTGTAAGGGGGAAAATGCTTCAACAGCAATTTTAGGTAGAAGGCAACATTATTCAATACCTCTGACGAGGTAACATAGTTAACTTTGAAGTTAAAGATTGAAGGAAAGCCGAATATGAAAGAATCATTCATTTTCACTACTCCAACATTTTCATTCACCTTGAAAAGAGACTAAGACTGAAAACTAAGTTAAGACATATAGTAGCATAATGCTGTAATTTCTTGCTTACAATTTTGAAAATAGAATTAAAATAGTTATTAAATAATACACCTTGATAAATTTAAAATATGGAAATAGCTCATTGAAATTCTAAATTCCATCTGTCATCATTAGGGGCAAAAAGATTAAAAGATGCATTAAAACACTCCAATACTTTTGATAATATTTGGTGTTTGTGCCCAAATTATAGGCTAAAACAATTCCGTTGAAAATTTTCTTCTCAAAAATGTACTTTGATATGCACATTGCAGCTGGAAAATTCATTTCACTTCTATAACCTTAGTAATAATAGTATCTCAATTATTGGTCAAAGAGCTTAAGTGATGCTGGATTGAATAAAATTTTAAATACAGTAATCAAAGCATTTGAATATTTATTTTGTATAATTAGAGACCTGCCTGGGATACTAAAGGGGAACATAGTTTTTTAAATTCTGGTTTGATATTAACAAGAATTCAACACCAAAGAATGAAAATTATAGACATCAATTTGAGGAGAGCTTTAAGAAAATTTGAATCTTAGAGATTTTTAAAATTACAGCAAATATTTATCAATTAATGCATTATTTTTATATTTGTCAAAATGTTACTTTACTAGTTATATTGTATTGAAGAGCTAAGACAAGAGAATAGCTACAAAGAAGCTTATAATTAAAGTTGTTTATAGTTTGAATAAGAAGAATTACTGAACATCTACTATGTGTTTCAAGACCTATGGGATATTAAAAATCATGGATATTAACTAGACTAATTGTGGTGGTCATTCACATTATATACAGATAATAAATTATTATGTTATTCCTTCAACAAATACAATCTTAGTTGCCAATTATATGCCAATACAAAAGCATAACTATTATGTAATCTCTGCACTTTGAAAGTATACAAAAGAGACAAAAATGACATGTGATACAATAATGTTTAGTTTAGTTACATAGCCATAACTTTAGTTGCTAAATTGAGGAAAGAGCAATGAAGTCTGCAAGGGTCACTGAAGGTTTTATAGAGATGGGATCCTTCTGATAAAAAGTTTTATCTACTAACACAGATAAAATCATTTAAATTGGTAACTAAAGTATTAATTTTGATCCTTTTTCTTTATGAAGTTACATCTAATATACCAATATATGAAAGTAAATATATATGGTATATATATATATGATAGACATATACTACATTGATAATATAACATTTCAAATTTTCCAAATGGAGTGAAATGCTCAGTAGTCTATTCAACCCTATTTCTTAATATTGATATGAAATTCTAAATGTAAAGAGTTGCTAAGTCTAACTTTTTATTATTTGCTATTAATTTACCATATAGTTAAATGACATTTGCTCCTTGAAATTAAAAATACCTATTTAAACTTCCAACACAAAACAAACAAGCATTTCGTTGTTACTAGGTAGGTGGTATAATGCAGACAAAAATGCTTCCTTTAGTTTGAAAGCGACTGTAGGACACAATAATTTACGTTGCCTTGCAGACCTTCATCTATATGACATAAAGTTTCACTTATAAAATAAGAGATTAGTGATTTTTTATTCTAAGGTTTTTTGTTTTTCAAGAAAAGTTACATGGTTGTCATATTTAACTCTTCTAAAGCATGTTCATTTTAATCTCCTCCTTAATACACTGGTGAAAATAATAGCTCATACTTTATAGAATGTTTTTAAGATTTACATTTTTAAATTTATTTTAGTAACTATTCCACACATTAAAATAATTTCCTATGTATTGGTTCTCTATTTCTTAGATATGTTTTCAACAAACCATGCCTTCCACCAAATCACCAAGTGTTCTTTCCCATTGTCCAGTGGGCTCCATCACCATTTGTGCCCCCCCCACACCCCTTATTCCCTGTTGGTAACCCCATTTCTGCTGCAAATGTTTCAGGGTTGATTATATTTCCTCTGTTCCTTTGTTTTGTCTATTCACATTCCACCTATGCGTGAGGTCATCTGAAACATATCTTTCTTCTTTTGACTTGCTTCACTTAGCATAATCCCCTCTAGTTCCATCCATGTTGATTCAAATGGCAGGATTTTATCTCTTTAAGGGCTGTGTAGTATTCCATTGTATACATGTACCATATCTTCTTTATCCTTTCATCTGATGTTGGACACAAGTAATTTTCAGTTCTTAGATATTGTAAATATGGAATAGGGCCACAATAAACATGGGGATATATACATCTCCGCAGATGGGTGCTGTTGTATCTTTTGGGTAGATGCCCAGAGTGGAATGGTGGGATCATATGGGATTTCAATCTTTAGTTTTTAGAAGACTCTCCAAATTGTTTTCCATAGGAGTTGGACCAATTTGCACTCCCACTAACAGTGTGTAAGTGTTCCCTTTACTCCACAGCCTCACCAACATTTGTTGTTTCAAGACTTTTGGATAATAACCAGTCTTTCATGTATAAGGTGATATCTCACTGTTGTTTTAATTTGCATTTCCCTGATAGCCAGTGAGTAGGAACATAATTTCATGTACTGGCTGGCCATCTGAATATCCTCTTCAGAGAAGTGTCTCTCCAATTCTTCCTCCAACTTTTTGACTGTATTGCCTGTTCATCTGTTGAGTTTTATGAGTTCTTTGTGTATTTTAGATATTTGTCAGAAATATCGAATGCAAATATCTCTCCCAGTTAGTAGATTTCCTTTTGGTTTTGGTGATGTTTTCTTTTATTGTGAAGAAGCTCCTTAGTTTGATGTGGTTCCAGTTTATTTTTCTTTTTGTTTCCCTTGATATTGGAGTTAAGTCCCCAAAGGATTCTCCACAACTGATGTCATGGAAAGTCTTTCCTATGCTGTTTTCTAAGAGCTTTATGGTTTCTGGTCTTATGTCCAAGTCTCTAATGCATTTTGAGTTAATTTTTGTGAATGGTGTTAGAGAGTGGTCTAACTTCATTCTATTGCATGTGGGTAAGATTTACATTTTATAGGAACCAGATAATTTCAGTATTTTATTTAGCCATAAAGAGCTCAATAAATATTAGCTACTTTAATATTACTATGGTTGCCATTGTTCAAAGTGACTATCGTTTTCCCTTAATAGGAAATAATATAAATAGATACTTGTGAAGTTCATTGCAAAATGAAGAATATGATTTCACTTGAATACCTGAGATATCTTTTACATATATACTTGCAAAATAATTAAATAATGATAGATAAAAGATAGGTAGGTATATAGACATATATATTTATACACGTACATAGGTAGATAGATACAGATACATATGCATACATATGTACATATGCATATATACATATACATGTATATTTACACATGCACATACACATAACTTGTCAATATATAAGGAGCCTTACTATAATCTATATTCTAAAAGTGAGACCAACTAGAATTGTGTTACTATAAAATTTATATTTTAAACATTCCAGGTCTTAGTGACATTATACTTTCCAACAATTTTTCTTTTGTAAATAAATATTAGTAAAGTATTTCATTAAAACATGATATGTTTCAAGTATTCATCATTATAAATTAGTATGTGTCTATAAAACATTAAGTTCACCAATAAAAATCTAATCGTACCATATTTCACATATAATTCAGGAAATTTAACAATTTTTGTAATTTGTCACCCTGTGACAAAAAGTGATGATTCATGCTCATATGTATTTGAGCAGCTCTATTTGGAAGATCTGCTCATTAGCACTATATGTCTTTGTTTCAGGTCTCACTGAGTTACCTAGGAAGGATAAACTGAAAAATAGCATCTTGTGAAAGTACCTAAATATTAACAGGCTTGAAATGCATAAAACTTAGGTACACTTAAAATTAAAATGACTGAATTTTAAAAAATGAAAAATTTGGAAATTTAAATAAATATGAATAAAATTTGAATAGAAGTTTAGAGATCTCTTTAGTTTTTAAGAATCAGGAAATTTAATTATATTGGTCATTTGTAATATATACACATTTTTCATACCCAAAGGTTAGAGTAAGAAAATACATAATTAATGTTTGTTAAATTAAAATTTCAGTATTTATAAACATTTTAAGGATTATGTTCTATCCGTAATTCTTTCAGCTTCTTGATCCATATTATGGAATTCTTTTAAGAGCAAATATGTTTAGCAGTGTGTGGCAGGAGATAATACTGCTAATTTTTTATTATGAATTGCTCTTAAGTCCCTCATGTATAGGTAACAAGCCATCAAAAGTTTTCTAGATAGCATATTTAATAAAATACAGTGGAAGGAGAATGATGTGGGCAGAAAAATCCTAGTTAATTAAATGGTCTAGGTAAAATGTGAAAGTCAGAGTGGTGTTCATCCTATGAAAACTCTGATTTCCTGCATGGCATCTTAAGAAATTTCTCATCCAAATCTCTCTCAGTTACCAGGAATTTTTTTATGCTGTGGATCCAAGTGGAGCCAAAATTTTAATCTGACTTTGATGTGTTATATCATAAAAGGAGAAATAAGAAAGAACTTGAAGATGTAGGAGAGGACCAATAATTAGATTGCAAATTACGGGTGAAAATTTTGGCTAATGCCTGCACTATCAATCTTACTGTTCTCCTGTGTTAATTTTCTTTCCTATGTAGACATGCTGTTATGGAAGTGACTATAAAGGCCCTTTGTAAAATAAGATTAATGCTTCTTTGCCTTTGTAATTTGCTTCATTACTTCAACTACTAACTCATTTATAACACGCTCAAATATTTTCTCAAAGCAAATTAGTCACATAAGTAAATGGTATCTAAGGCAAGCAACACTAATCATTGGCAAAAGGAAGAGAAGGATAAGGGAGAAAGAATGGAAAAGTAAGAAAAGAAATAAAGGAATATGAGAAGATAATTTGCACGGTTGTTATTTTTAATTGTTCCATTGAAGATTAATTAAATAACTTAAAATGCCTTTTATACAGAACTGATTATGAAAGCTCTGTAGAGAGGCAAAAAAGAAGTGGGTATAATGTTAGAGAGACACAATATGAATTACTCTTCTAATTCGTATGAATTTATTCTGAATTGGAGCTACATTTATCTTTTCATTGCTCAAAAGATCAGCTCTGACTAAATAGAACTATGTAAATTGAAATGAAATAACTTTAAAGGAAATTCTAAATAAACTTCTTGATTTTATCTCGCTCATTCTCCACCCTTAATCATAACAATAACAAACACATTTGATTTTTGAGTGAACACCAGAAGACAACTCTTAGCTTGTTCCTAATGGTATACTTTTGTGTCCTTGATCAATTGAGGTGTCTATATTACAATGTCTATAAAATAACATTGAGTTTACATTACTTCCTTAAGACTATTAGATTCATCGAAATGAGAAATTATTACATAGGTTAAAATAAATAACAAAATAAATAACAAAACCAAAAGGTGTTAGAACTTTCAAATGTTTTGAGGTATAGGGAAAATGTATCTATTAATGTCCAATATTTAGTAGTCAAATCCTTTGAAAATACCTAGCCCACCTCACAGAAATATCATTAATTACATGTATTTTTAACAGTTTATAGTAAGAGACTGGTGATATATGTAGCCTATAGAATGTTGGAATTTTCATAGTTAAACAGGTATCTCATTTGACCTGCTATAGACTAGGTCTAAGCATTCATTAGAACAGATCTTGTGCCTTGGATCTTATGTCAGTGATCAGGAAATAAATATTACAGAAAAATGCGTAAAGTTTCAAATAATGTTAATGCATCTATGAATCTTATTTTTCACTTGGAACTGATGGTGCTCAAAACAGATCACACTAAAACTTTCAAGTTGGTCTCCATTGGACATATTATTTTGAGTTGAGAACAACAGTGTCCCTAGAGGCACATGAGGAACTCTTGCCTTTCTCCTAACCCTTTTGCCCTTCCCCTAATCCAAGAAGAAATCATCAGTCCCTAAATATCTGTCTTTTTAAGACGTGATCACTTCTCCTTTACTGCCTAGAGAGTGTAATTTGGAAATTATACAATCTAAATTAAATTTATATGAAAACATGTCCTCTCTCAGAAACCCATCTTTTCTTTCTGAGTAAAGATAGAGTCATCCTTCTTCATAATGTGAGTACACTCGTCTTCTCTCTTTACACTCCAGACTCCTTATCTCATTCCCTGGTGTAAGATGCATACTTTTCTTTCCCAGATTGAAAGCAGTAACTATCTAATCATTGTAGCTACCTGGTTTGTAAGTTATATATACTAAATACACCCACTGTATTGCTGACTATGTAGTGGCTGAAATTGAGAACTTGAGGCAGAAATATGGAGTGACTCTAAGTGCTAAGAACTGAAGATTTGAAAGATGATTGTGCACATAAAGGAAGCTAAAGAGATGACTGTTAGTACAGAGAGTAACTCACTACAAGTGTGACTTTGTGATCACTGCTGACCTTAAATGAAGAATCAGGAAGATACCTGGGTTTTCCATGTTTCACATTTCTAATCATAGATAAATATATCATTGAGTGGATGCCAGATATTATAGGGTGACTTGGTTCTATTTCTTGTAAGACAAAGTTCCCCTGCCTTCCTTCAACCAACTTTCTGTTTTCGGTATTGAAAAACCTATAGCATGAATTGTTATTTCACTCAACCATATGCCCTTTATGAGTTAATCTAGCTAAATACCTTAATTTTTTATATTTAAAAAATGTGATAAGCAGATGTGGGTAAGTGGTGGGGAGAGGCATAATAAACCTGGTCCAGGGGAGATGCTCTTAGTTAACTAAGTGCTGTATTATGTTCATTGGTACCTCAATGAGAAAGTATTGTTATGTGGAAATACAATTCTGCTGCTTAGAGTAAGTAAAATGTATCGAGTTTTAGAAAGTTGTTCCTCCCCTTCGGTGCTTCCTTCCTTTCCTCATCATTCTTTTTATTTTTTTTTTTTTGATTGGGCATGTTACAACCTTCAAATTGCTAGCATTATTTAGAATATTCACAAAAGCTTATATTTTTTAAAAATTACAATTTTACTTAGTTGTTAAAGATGACTTAGAAAAAAATCTTAGTTTTCTGTGTGAAAATGCAAAAAATGAGAGAAAAAGAAAAGAAAATAGGTATATGATAGGAATATACATGCATACATATTATCATATTTATCCTTATAGTTTAATTGAATATGAAATATAAATGTATTTGCAATTCAAAAAAGAAGTTATTGAACCTATTAAAAGAAAATCAATATTTCTGTGAATATATATTTAATCATAATTAATATATTTCAGCAATTCACCTTTGAGCCTCACAAGAATGAAATAATTGGTAACGAAAAAAATCAGGGAAAGTGGCATATTCAAGATTTGCCTAAATATTGTACTCCATTGATATTAAAGGTCTGGAAGCATGATGAAAAGCTTTGACTTTCTATACATAAAGTTCAATATTAAAACGGAAAAAAGACATACTGACGTACATTTGGCCTCAATTCCAGGCCAGGCCAATCTGTTTAGAACAATAATATAATAAGTAACAATTGTTTCTCTTTTGGAGACCAGTTAGGTAAAACAGAATTTAAGCTTGCAACTCTAGTAATGAAATAAACCTTTGGTGTCCTAATGTTACATTGCCAAATTTTCATCATTTCATTGTGCATAGGATGAATATGTTAGCATAAAGAAGACGTGCCATCAAATTACTTTGACGTAGTGATGTCTCATGTTTGGTAGAACTAGCTAAGAGCATTATATTGGCACTTTTTTTGTGTTAAAAGATGGAAGTATGATATGAGCAGAAATAAAAAAAAAAAAACCAACAGAGCTACCATTATACTAGTTGTCATGATTAAAAACAAATTAATTCTGATTTATTTGGGAAACAGCCAAACATATTTACCGAAATGCTTCACTAGAGAGTAATGGACTTTCATTTCAAAAAAGGGACCATACAGCACGTTGTTTCTAACTTATATAATTATTTATTAGTCTTGGAGTCCTAGTAGTAGTCCAGGGACTTTTTAAGTGCATATTATAATGATTTAATTGATTTTATATAATCAATCAAATTTTATATATATACATATATACACATTATTTTTCATCTTAAATAAATCTAATTTAATTTTTACATAAATTAACAAAAGGGCTGCAGGTGTGCCATTTCATAGTGCAGTGACTTAATGATGTCAAAAAGAATTTGTCTTATCTTTTTATCTTTTCATTGTCAGCATAGGAAGAATAATATTTACAAGATAGCTGCAGCAGATCTAAACATCAATGATTTGTCAATAAAGTACCAATAAGAAGGAAAATTGGGTTTGAAAAAGCTGTCTCCTTCCTCCTGTATTACTTTATCAGCGAAAACAATTTTCTCCTAAAAACATCTAGCAAATGCCCTCCTAGATTCAATGGTCAGGACATGGCCTTATTATCTATCAGGAGATAAATTAATAGTAATCAGGACAGAGTTTCCATAGTTGGCTTATAGACGTGTTATCAAATCATTCTTATTATCAATCTTCCATCAACCTGCCAATTTCTCATCTCATCAACACCACTAGTCAACAGCATACTAAAAGAAAAAGAAAACCAAAGTTATATATGTATGTATGTGTATATATATTCAAAAAACAGTATATAATGTATATATGTAAACATACATGCATACATTATACACATATATAAATTTATCCAAATATGTATTACATTTAATCTCACTTTGTTTCTTCATTGGTAAAAACAGTAAAATAATAATTTATATGCCCTATCATAGATTTTATGTGGGTGAAATGAGACCTAGTATTCACAAGGTAACAAAACATTCAAAGAACTATTCAAATTTGAAATGATTATTACTGGAAATTTCGTGTTTATTACTGATACCTCTAAAAATGCTTTATCATTTCTTTTCTCAGTAACAATTAAATGGTTTTTATTTTTTATCTTTTCCAACTTCAAGCAAAAGATAAAGATAATAATTCATTAACAGTAAATATGCTACAACCTATTATAATGGTGATTTTGTAAAATATGAAAACCCAAAGCTTCTTAAATATCACTTAGGAGATTATTTATCCTAAAATGTAACCTCTCAGTTACTTAAATGAGTGGAATAAGTATAATTTTATAGCTACAATTCTACAAAACTAGAGCGTTAGTCACTAACATATCATTGTTTTACTGCTTTTGAAATATAGTCATTAGAATCATAAGTTACAAATCCTTCGGGGGCTAATTTAAATACACAGTACACATGATAAAACTTAGCATTTGTATTTCTGATTGAATCAAAATATTTTAAACTCTTAGTAGACAACTTTGCATTTAACAATAAAACTAAATGTTCAAAAGCTTATATTTTCTACTTCTTTAAAATCTAATTCTTTTAAATATGAGCCCCTTGAACTATTTTCTATTTTGTATCATGTTTGCTAAATGACACATATTCCAGTTCTTAAGTATCTGCTTATTTTATAAATTTAAGTTATAATTTATATACCATAGTTTTCACACTTTCAAAATGTAGAATTCAGTGATTTTTAGTATATTCATATTGTATAAACATCACCACTGTGTAAGATCAGTCTACTACTTCTCATTAAAAAACAACTTTGTACTGATTAGCTATCATTCCCTTCAACAATACAAATATTTATTTTATGAGTAAATACAAATGTTATAGACAATATTTTTATATACAAAGAATCTGACTCCCTTACAATAAGCTTACTCTGTAGAAAACATAAATTGAAAGTATTTTACTTTTATATATCACTACTGAAGGTGAAGGGTCTCTAAGTACAGACTGTCTTCATTGATATAAATAGTAATTAGAGTCTAATTTTGAACAACAAAGCAAATAATTTCCTTATGTCCATAGTGAATGATTACTTATGAGACACAATCTTAAATATTAAAAACAACCACTTGAAATATTCATGTTTTGAACTTTACTGAAACAACTACTTTAAAGAAATCTAGTCACCCAAAATTTCAAAGATACATGTAGCTCACTACATCCATGCAGGTTTAAATTTCAGCTAGAATTCTTTATTCCAAATTTCTTTTACATTCCTCTCCAATTTATATATCAGTTTACACTATTAACTCATTATGAATAGTTTTGTAATTACGTAACTAAAATTTATTATTCTTCAAGACCCAAATTAAATCCCAGAATAGCCATGAGGTATTTGATAATTATATCTGAAAATCAACTTGTATTTCCATAGGAATTTGGATCATATTCACTTTTGTATTTCCAGATCCTTGAAGAGTAACTGGAATATATGGAACTCACTACACATTTGTTAAAATAAAAAATATTTCAAATTCAATGAGGTCAAGAGTCATTCAATAAAGTTTTCAGGATATGTGGACTATAGCCTTGCCTTCCCATGGTTCATTGTTACATGTTCTTGGATGTACCAATCAAGTACATTTTCCCTAAGCCAACTTGAATTAATTTTATCTCCTTAACAACGATACAACTACTAATGTGGAGATAGTTGTTTGGGAAATGTGAATGAAAGCACAGGCGACTATTATTTCTCAGAACTATGTCAAGTATATCTAGGTCTGTTCTTTCAAATTTTTTATTGTAAACCAACATATTCATCAGCCAGTTGTTTTCATTTTAATATGATTTTTAATGAAATATGATATTTACAGATATTGACTTACACAGCTTTAAAAAAGGTGTTTTTCACATGTAAAGGACAAAATCAAGTTGGTCCTATGAATGGATCAATATCTTATTGATTAGAAATAATAATTCAATCTTAGTTTAAAGGCTAAATTGGATTTTTAATTATAATTTTGTTTACCATTATATCTTGTCTGAGTTTCTTGGGCTTATTAATTAGTAAAAACAAATTACAGCAATGCTGCTTTGGTTCACTGAGTTCTTATTTTTCCTAAAATAATGACTGCTATTCTCAAATTATTGAAAACGAAGAAAATATTGGAAAAAAAGTTTTTTTATAGGAAAAGTCTCCACTGTGGGCATAAACTTTCACTCTTAGCTACTTCCCTCAAAATAACAAGAAAAAATACAGAAAAGACAGCAAAGTAGTAGAATATGAGTTTTCATCCTGCTATTGCTGCTGTTGTTTTAATTCTACATATAATGAAAACTTAGATTCTTTTATCCATAGTTTCTATTTATGCTATCTCTTCTCCTCTCTGAAAGGATTCTGTACAACTACAGGTGTTTGATATTAAAAATAGCTTCATGTCTCTCTCAAATCACTAGCCTTGGGAATACTAATTACACTTGCTAGAATCTAGAGAGACCTTTAAGCTATCATATCTATGAATTGTAAAAACAGAAACTGACAATAAGATGGTCAGCTTCTATTTTGTGCATATAGTCTGTGGGTTATTCTACAAATCACAGAGTCAGAATAAAGCGAAGACAATTATTTGTTCATGACATGACAAATAATGTGTGCTAGTTGTCAGTTCTCTCATTTCTAAATGTAACTTTCATTTTCTGTTTTGCAAAAATTGAGTTTGAATATTATTCTTCCTTTGCCAGCTAGCATGATGTTAAGCTTTATCAACAGAAGTTGCTGAAGTGACATGGAAGGAGAAAAGTACTTTCCTTCTTGGTTCCAGTGTACTCTTTCAACAAGCTTTTGTAATGTCAGCATCTTCTTCAGTGCTAGTTTCCTTTAGTTTATAGTTTCTGAAGTATCCAGCTTCTGCAGTTCCAAGGATTCTACATCTGCCCAGTTGCCACAGAGCATGACAGCCAACAACACCCAGTAGTCAGAGCTCCCTCCAGTAACCTGATTAGGTAGTCTAATAAGAGTGTCTCCACCAAGATATTCTCTGTGAACAGCACTCCCCAGCACTATCCATGGTGGTTTTTACAGCAACTATCAAAGGACAAACATCCTATACTGTCATTGCAGCAATATAGTGCCTTCTGTGTCATTCGGTGAACTATATTAACACATTGTTCACCAAGATCTAAATTTCAGCCTGGGGTAGATGGATTTTTCTCTAGTTGCTTTGTCTTCATCTTAGCAATAGTAGCTGCTCTGAATATCTGCTGTTTCTATATTCTTCAGAGTTGTCTACTAGAGATTGCTATATCACCTGAATCTATAATATAATTCATCATTCTTTATATTAGCCTCTCTTTTTCATATTTTGCTGTGCGATTTCTCATGATGGGGCCATGGCTGGTATAGTCTTTTAAAAAGACTTTGAGAAAGTTTATACACACACACACACACACACACACACACACACACACACATATATATATACATACATTTGAAAGGAAATGATGGTCACACAAATTAAAAGGAAAGAAGTAACTTTACTGGACAGAAAACCCTGTCATGTAGGTGTGCGTAATTATTAGATGGGTTGCACATTTAAGAAATGATGAAATTTTTTAAAGAAACAAAGTCATAGTGAATGTCTACTGTCTTTTATTTTTATAAATCTCCATACAATTTTCCAAAATGCCACACGAGTTGCATTACTACCAAATTTTCTCTGCATCCTTGACAGTTTCACAGGGGTGCAATGACATCTTATTTTTGCTTAATTTGCATTTTCCTAGTAACAAGAGATACAAAACATCTTTTCATGTGCCAGTTAGCCATCTGTGTGTCCTCTTTGAAGAAGTATCTTTCCAAATATGATGTCCATTTTTTCATTGAGTTGTTCATTTTTCCATTACTAAATTTTTCAGTTTTTTGTATACTCTAAATATTAACCTCTGTTGGACCTTGATGTGCAAATATCTTCTATTCAGTAAGATATATTTTTCTTTCTGATGATAATTCATTATGCAGAAGTATTTTAGTTTGATGTAATACCATTTATTTATTTGGCTATTGTTACCTTTGACATGGGAGTTACTTCCCTGAAACCTCTCTTACGGTAATATTAAGAAGTGTATCATATATTTTTTCTCTAAGTATTTTGTAGTTCCTGGTCTTACAACCAACTTTTAATCCATTTTAAATTCACTTCTGTATATGGTATTATGCATATGACTGTCCTGTTTTTGTATCACCATTTAATAAAGAGATTGTCCTTGTTCCATTGCCTATTCTTGGCTCCTTTTCATCAGTATATATGGGTTTATATATAGTCTCTCATATCTGTTTCACTGATATTTGCTTCTGTTGTTATTTTATACCAAGCTGATTTGATTGTGTTGCTTTGTAGTATACTTTGAAATCAGGGTATATAATACCTTCATTTTTGTTCTTTTATCTCAAGATTGTTTTGTTATTCAGAATATTTTGTAGTTACAAATGCATTTTTGACTTGTTATATTTATATGTAAATATTATTGAGAATTTGGTGGAGAGTACATTGAATCTGTATATTGTTTTATATAATACGACCATTTTTACAATGTTAATTCCTTCACTACATTAGCATAGGATATCTTTATATTTCTTTGTGTCTTCCATTTATTTTAAATAATCACAAATGACACCATTTTCCCACTTTTGGGTATTAAAAGGAAAAATAAAAAATCCACAAATTTGAAATGATAATATACACTCCATATATTTATTTCATCATTACTTATAATAGCCACAAATTATTAAAAAACCGTAATGACCATCTATAGATGAATGGATACAGAAATTATGGTTGATACACATGATAAAATATCATTCAACTATTTTTCAAAAAGGGATGAAATTCTGTCATTTTCAACACGATGAATGGTAATTATACTTAGTGAAATAAGTCAGTGGATAAAGATAAACATTTTATGATTTAGCTTATATGTGATATATAGAAAAAAACATAAATGAGCCAACTAACAAAAAATAGTCTATTGGCCCAAATTAGCAAATTACCAGAAGGGATAGGTGAGAGGACAAGTAAATGGGTAAAAGGAGTCAATAATACTGTGAAAGATATATAGAATTATAGATGATGAACTTACTATAGCTTATAAAAGTGTTAATTTATGATGATTCACACCTTATGTTATGCCATGTTATAATATATTACGTCAATATAACTATTTTAAAAAATCAGCTAAAATAATAAAATAAACATGATCAACTTTAAGATTCACAGTTTCTTGAAGAAAAAAAGCAATCCACTGCAGTGAGTAAAATGCATGAGGATAAATGCCAAGTCAGAGAATAAGTTCCAGAAGTGATCAAAATAATAGTATCAGTTCAGAGACTCTAACAAGCTTATTTGGATAAAGAGTAATATTCTGAATATTTAGAAGACTGGACACAATTACATGTACTTTAGGAAAGATTTCATAACCATAAGAAAATGATTGACAAAAAAATAGGTATAGTTGCTCATTCTTTATAATTATTCAGAATTTTGACTGTATTTCCTATTAGGAAAAGATTCCAAGTTTAAAACAAGTACATGTAGAGTTGCTTTGTATTTCACTTTTGCTACTTAATGTAGAGTTCATTCTTCTCTGATGTTTCTCAAAGATATTTTCCACGCTGAAGGAAAGTCACACATTTGACAATAAAATACAATGATTATTAATTAATCATTGTTAGGTCTTCTGTTTTAAGTTAATGATGAACAGCAAAACAGATTGTAAGTAAATCAAATCACTTTAAATAAATTTGTGAATTTAAATGATAACTAGAAAAAAAGAACTGATTATCTTAGAATTTCTGAGACATTACCAAGCTTAAAGTGAATGCATTCCATTCACAGTATTTTTATCCTGGTAGAGGAAGGAAATTTACTATTGATATATTAATACTATACTCATATTTTAATAATATTTCTCCTACTGCTATTAAGCCATTTTCTGTGTTTATCTTCTAGCTATAATTTATTTAAAATGACTTAATATTTGATTACCATTTTATAAGAAAACAATGCATATTTGAATTATTTTTGCTATGCACCCACCTGTTGAACCACAAATCCCTATTACCTGCTATAGTATTATACTTACCAAATGTACAGTTGAGTAGTTAATATCTGTGACCATATAAGAAAAATTACATACAAAGCAAGCACAACAGATAACCCATAACTATCTGCCTGAAATATAACAATTCTTAAAATCAGGACAGCAAATGTTTGAGTTATCTAATTATATGAGTACCTTATACTAAGCTTGAATATATAATTTTATATGTATACTTATCTATAGGCAAGTATTTAATAGATATATTTGAGTAATAAGGAGAAAAGAAAAAAACAATCACCAAAAACAAAGCTATATCGCTATGGCAGAAACTAAAAGCAAATCAAACGGCAGCAACTGAAACAAAATTATGAAAAGACTCATGACAACACTGGGTGCCCACTGTCCATTTGATTTAAATAACAACGTTATTTTTATAATTTTTTAAGGAATTCTTTCTGCTTTTTCTTATTTTCTAGTTTTTTAAAATATATTGGTATATATAGAAAGTAAATACTTAGACTAAGTTTGTTAAAGCAAATGTTTATTATTCTATAGAGGAGGAGGGTCCAGAGAAGTCTATGATAAGAGCTGGAGAGAATTAAAGAAGAAAAATTTGAGAAATTAAAAAAAAATCACAAAAATAGATTTAATAGAGGAACTCTCACAAGAATTAAAAGCAATACAAGAAAGTGTTTTGGGGTAATGAAGAGAATAACTTGCAGTAAGATACAAGGGCAAGACCCAGAGGGAGAATTGGAGATGCTAAGTAATAAAAGTCATGTCTTCCTATCATAACCAAAGGGCCTAGTCCAAGTTCCATGAACTGTTCCTCCAATGGCATGCCTATTCTGTCTGTGTCTATTTTGGCTTTAGCACTCCTCACACTGAATGGAGATAATTTATTTGTTGATACTTATTTCCCATAAGATTAGAATTCTTTCAGTACAGCATCCTATCCTACTCTTTTTTTAACTTCCAGGTCCTGACATAAAGTTAAACATTTCATAATGTTGGTGAGTGATTAAAAAATGAATAAATAAAAACTATGTAACAGCAGCTAGGAAAAAAGAATTATCAATAAAAATGCAACAGTATGTTATAAATAGCATATAAGTATCATCAGCTTCCTTATGATACCTTAAGCTACCTTGTTACAATTAAAAAGATATATTTTCATATTTATCATTTAATTATAAATATAATAAAATTGTGCCAAAATATTTTTTGTCAAAACAACAAATTATTTAATGAGTAAGATACACCCATTTCGCCTCTCCTCAAGAAAAAAAAAATGTAACAAATACAACTTGTATTTCTGAGAGAAAACAAGCAATTCTCTGACCTTAGATCTGAGCACAATTAATTATTTCTAAAAATTTACTTTGTATTTTTTACCTAACTGTTTAAACTTAAAACCTAATAGCTTGTTTGCATTTTTTAAAATGTACAAGTTTTGGTCAATTTTCTGGATGTTCTCATGAGGCTGACTATGTGTCCATCTGTGTCTCGAGATAATCTGGGTCAAAATTCATTTTTCTGATATGTAAGTCCTGATAACAATGTTAAAAAAAAGATTCCCATTGAAAAAAGGAACTAGAAAAATTTCATTTTTGTGGGTTACTCTGTAAACCACAAAGCCCTGAGGACCTTGCTTTCTTTCTAGATAATCAATGCCTCTGGCAGTGAAATAGAAACCTTGGCACCTGGAATGCTAGGTAGCCACCCAGTGAGGAAAACCTTGGCTGGAGGGGTTTCTGTTAATCTGCTGAGATCTAGGTAGAAATTAAATGTCCAACAGATAGCTTAAGACATTTTGGGTGTGGTCCCTGCTATGTAAACAATTATAACTGCTTGTTCTGCTTCTGTAAACCGCTTATGCACATACTCCAGCACACCTGGAAAAACCAAGCTATAAATATCCTGTGCTATTTGGGTATTGGGCTGCTCAATTTGGGTAGTGCTCTCCCCCTTGCAGCTGCCAGCTAATAAACTCCTCTTAAATTTTCTTTAACTCTGGTGTGTCTCTCTGATCTCATTGTAACACCATAAAGAAAATAATTTGATTCCAAAGACTTCAAGCAGATTCTCTGAGGATGGAAGATATATCTAAACTTTTCACATGACTATAATTTGAAACTTTCTTCATTTTAGGCAGAAAAATGCCACTTCCACACAAGGACACACAGCCCTGTAGGAGAAGAACTGGCCTCCATTTTGCCACCACCCTTTTCCCACCTCCACTTACCCACCAGCACATCACCATTTTGAAAATCATCAGAATGCGGAAAGAGGAGGAAAGACCTGCTGGCCATTCTAGTAGCCATGACAACCATGGAGCCAATAGACACAAACTTCTCTAATTATTTGCAAGTGGATCTTATGTATATTCTGTTTATGTGGAGAATTTACAATTAACATTGAGTTCCTACTTGTCATTCCCACCTTAATGTACACCCCTTTGTCTTGGAATGCACAGATACCTGATAAGATAGAAATTTCCTTAATTATTTGCAACTGAAATCTTACGTATATTACAATTGGGTTTCTGCTTGACACTCCCCCTTTAGTTTGCACCTTTTGTCTCCCTAAACCTGTAAAAGTGAACTTCCATATTCATTCGGGGTGTCAGTCTTATGGAGGGAACTCCGACTGGGCCCACATGTAATAAATCTGCCTATAATACTTCCAAAAGAGCACAAGCTTGACTTTTTTTTAACTAGGAGAGCTGTAACTTCCCTATTCAGAAGAGGACACAATCACCTGAAAGTTCCTCGCAATCTATAAATATTCTGAAGTTATTAGAAACAGAATGATTCACTGAATTCAAAGTACATTTAAATATAGATAATAAACTAATTCTCTGGAGTGATTTAGTCACCATTTGGTCTGCTATTGAATGAAAGAGTAGAATACTGTGATTAGACAAAGTTACCTTACTGCATTTATCATGCTGAGCATGTGCAATCAATAACTGATAAATAACACTTTTGAAAGACTTAAAACACTATCACACTAGTCCATGTTTTGTGTTTATGCTTAGAGAGTTTCTCCAGGATGAGTAAATAATAGTGGTAAGTCCCCTGCCTCATCTCAGGTTTATACACAATTAAAGAAATAAAAGAGTTCCTTACACTCACAGTGGAAATAAAGAAATATAATATTTTAGAAGTCACAATCTCTTATAAATTTGAAGAAATATTTTCACTGCTGGAGAATTACATTAAAAAACAAACTATCTAACAAACCTACTGTTAAAAAGGAAGCAAGAGGCCCAGAATGAAGTATTTTGTGCCAAGTCCTACCAGGCCTTAATACTTAACTGCAGTTTCAGCCTTTCCCTAAAGTAAAATTTTAAACCAATCTGGAATTTTCAGGTCAACGCTTTTGAGGACATCTGCATGATAAGACCAGTTGCCTTCCCTAAGGGAAGGTGACTTTGCCTGAAAACTTTTCTTTTCTTTCCCTACCATTTTTTTCTAACTATAAAAAAATATCCATTTTCAACAATTCCTCTCAGAGTCTTCCTGTTTACTAGAGGGGATGATGTCAGATTCATGAATTACTTAATATAGTTAAATAGATCTCTAAATATTTAGATGGATTTCTTTTTTCAGTAATATTTAATAATCACAAATTCACTGCCCTCAGGCCAATGACAAACTTTTACTATTTATTTTGATTCTAATAACTATTATATCCCAGTAATTCTGCCATATAAACAATATTCCTTAGTTTTAATGGAATGAGGTACTCTTTTTGTTACCACAGGCAGTGATAGGACAAAGCATCACAGGAAGGCATAAGTAACAACATTTTGTAAAGAATCCCAACTGAAAGTTTCATTGTATACCATTTAGACAGGATTCTCAACAGACCCTTGTCTCAATCTTTCCTGATAACATCCTTGGATGCTCATTATATTGTTTTGACTAATGTCTTGTAGTAACATTTTAATGAATTTCCCAACAGACTCTTATCTTGACTGTCCCAGACAACATCTTGTGACTGAGCAAATTGCAAAGCACCTTGCCCTAAATCTTGCTGACCAGGAGTAATGGAAAGCCCACTCTGCCTTCTACATTTTTTAGATAACCACAGACCAGCAACTTGTTCTACCCTTGCATATCAACAATAGAAGCACATCTCCTATAAAAACAAAACAAACAAAACAAAAATACACAAATGCCTCTTCTCCAGGGGTTATGCGTTTTGCAGTGGCCATCAACCCACTGTGAGCATCCAATAAGTCTTTTTGGGTACTCAGATCATTTCTGGGCCATTTGGCCCATGCTTTCCAGAGCAGAAAGCCCCCCAATATTCTAGGGACCTAAAAGGCAGTAAAGCCAAAGTATGTATTTCAACTGAGATGAAAAGACTATCAATTGCAGGGTGAAAAGAGGGATAGAATTGCTAGATTATTTTTATTGACATTTAAACATGCTTGGCTTCAATGCACTGCTCATTCAACAAACATTTATTTAGAGCTTACTATGTACCAGCAACCTGTTTTGCTAAATGCTATTTTATTAGAACTCCAACACACCCATTTATTTTTATTTTGTTTTTTAGGACAGGCAGTTAGGTAATACCAGCTAGGGAAGACAAAGGACATGTATGAGCAGCTGACAAAATGGCGACAACCACATCTTCATAAAATAACTATGCATGTAAGAAGCAACATTAAACTAAAGGAACCAAGAAATGCATAAGGGGAACTTAGAAGAAGGGGAACTTGGAATCTTTTGACAGTTATGCAAAATACCTGAGGGGGAGATCTTGAACAGTCCATGAGATAGGACACTGAGGATATAAATCTGACCCAGAACAAGGTCAGCATACTTCAAATTCTACCTCTCTTGGCGCAATTGAGGCTGCCCATTTGGAATCCCTCCAGAATGTGCTTTCCTATTGCCTATTAAGTTCTTGCTTAACTTTACTTCTGCCTGGTGCTTCTAAATTCTTTCACTCACCAAGAAGATAACTGAGGCACACATGTTCACTTTGGTAACACTTTCAGGCTACAGCAGCACAGTTTAGTTGAGACAAAAACTATATGTCCTACAAATACTAAAATATTTACTATCCGGCCCTTCACTGAAAAAGTTTGCTGATCTCTTATGTAGACACTAGTGATATATTGGTGAATGAAACAAATAACTCTGCTTCCTGGAACTTATATATTGATGGAAGTGGGCAGATACTAAATGTAAATATATAAATGATAAAGACTGTAGATTAGATGGTAATAAATGCTGTGGAAGATAGCAAAATTGTGGGATTACAGCATATGATATCGGAATGAGCCTGGAATTTTAAATACAGGAACCCAAAGAAAGGAGCATGCTTTGTGTCTTCAAAGAAGAATAAGGAAAATGATGTGAAAGACTAAGTGAGAGCAAAGAAGTTTTTATAATGAGGATTGCCTACAATGTTTCCAATATTTGTTACTGTAATACTGCTGTAAAAGCAATTTTTTTCATCATGCATAGTTAAATAAGTATAATTTTAGAACTCTGAAATATAGTGTTAGTTTAGTATTATCTAATTGTTATACTTACATATATCTCTGTGTGTCTGTGTGTGTGCGTGTGCGTGTGTGTATGAGATAGAGAGAGCGTGTGTGTATTAACAGAAAAGGAGATCGGAATGGTGTATGATTTATAACAATATCTTCGAGAACATCTAATATGTGATAGTATATGAGGTCATAGAGTGCTTGAAAAATTTACAACACCTGAAAGTTTTGTCCAGGACTCAAGATTACTGAAAACATACAAGAACATAATTTATATTATTGTCTTTAAGTTTTAAGAGACTAAGCAATGTTAGTTGAAACAAGGAACTAGAGAAATTTCATTTTTGCTGGGTTACTCTAAAGACCACAGAGCCCTGGGGTCCCTGCTTTCTAGATAATCTTCTGGCAGTGAAACAGAAACCTTAGATCCACCCAGTAAGACATTGGCTGGAGGGGTTTCTATGAGTCTGCTGAGACCTAGGAAGAAGTTAAATGTCAACAGACTAGCTTAAGACATTTAGGGTGTGACCTTTACTTATGCAAACCGATCTACTTTAGGGGGTTACCTCTACTTATGCAAACTGACCTCAACTTTAGAATGTGATTTCTGCTTTTGTTCCTTTGTTCCCATTGCATTGTACAAATCAGTTCCTTGAGGCTCATTCATGTCCAGGATTTTTTTTTTATAAATACCATGCATTATTTGGGTTTGGGGGCCTCATGATTTGAGTGTTTTACTCTATGCGGGTCACTGGCTAATAATCTTAATTCTCTTTAATGTCTCTCTGATCTCGTTGGTTAATTTGTTACATTTAGATTCAGATTCATTGAGTCATTAAAATTATTGAAATATTGCAGTAATAATTACAGAATTTAAAAAGTGGTAAAACATACATTCCATGCCTAGAGAGGTTTTTTGTATGATCCATTTCCTTTCAGCACTAATTCCCTAAAGATTCCTTTACTAACCCTGTCAGCGGGCAATGTCCTTACGTTCTTTTTCCTACAGGGGTTGTTTTCCATGAAGTTGGGCCCAGTTATTATTTCCTACTTCATTTTTAATTGTCTTCTCTGATGATCAGATACCTTAGATTGCTTTCCAGACTTGCTTCTTTGTCCATTCCGAGTCATGCCCCAATCCGCATCCCCAAAATCCCTTCCTCTTTCTGTTTTAGACTCTTAGGCTTATCTGAAAATAAACTAGTTTCTTGCACCATGCATATTTTGGGCCATCCCTGGGGTCATCATTTCTGTACCTACTTTATTTCCTTGCTCTTGCTAGTCTCCTATTTACTTTCTATCTCCCTGAGAAGACTCATCATATTCTAAAAGCAAAGCAATGACTTCACATAACCATTAAGGATAACCCAGTCAAGGAATTAAAATTAGAAGACACAAAAAAACCCCAAAACAATAACAACAAAAACAAAACAAACACACACAAAACCAAACTTACCTAAATTGCACCTGATGGTGAAAAAAATATAAGGTATTACTGTCATTTTAAATTTACTAATTATTAAAAAAAGAAAATTAGTTATTTTGTTTTCAAAATACATTTTAAAATGTTTTCATTAGGAAGATATAAGCTATACTGCCTAACAAATTCATTCAATGAAGACTAGTGGGAGCAGAGTAATTAATGTTTACTGAACACTCATTAATACTAAGCATTATCTTTTAATGGAGGAAAAAGAGAAATAATTAACTAGGCTAAAATTTAGAAGAGAGAAAAATACTAAAAGGACAGATGTGCAGATTAAATACAAGAGAATCCTATATGAGATTCCTACCCAAATTCTCATTCAGTTGCCAAATAACTGGAATTGAATGGCAAGAGAAATCACATTCTTTTGATTTAAGAGATTTGGTTATTGTGAGGACTAATGAGAGCCAGACACATTTTCAGAGTACCAAGACGACCCTTAAAATAGGAAAAATAGTTTCTACTTGATTAATAAATAAAATTCAACTCAGATTTTAACATTACACAGAGTAACTAGAAACTGGGCAAAGGAAAAAAACGAGGTAAGTAGTTCTAACACAAAATGCACCTAACCCAGGTGATGTTAGGAAATATGTGCAGAAATAGTTTCTTCTTCATTAAACAAAGAGTTTTGTGTGTTCCCACCCTTGCCCGCAAACACATTCCTGATTTCTTGTTTTAGGAATGAGTTATCCAAGTCATAAGGCACTATTTTTCATAATAAAGATTATTTTTGAGAAAGCGTGTGCCATTCTTTTTTCTCTATTAGCTACATAAGTTAAGGCACCAATCTTAACTTCCAAATAGGAGGAAAAACAACAACAAACAGCTGATGCAAAATCTCTAGGATACATGTAAAATGCTCCCCAGGAACACATCAGAGGCATGCTATTTCAGAGCTATAAGAAATCAGGTATCTGCCCAACTGACATAATGATTATATGATTGCATGATACTACTTGTCATTTTTAAGAATGTTATTTCTAAGGGGTTAAAAAATTCTACTTATTAACCAGGTGATAGTTTTACCAACTAGAAAAAGTTTACTCTGTGATGAGAAATATCACAATTGCTATGGAAATACAAAGTTAGATGCAGGCATGATTATGTTATTCAAAAATATATATAGTGAGAGATTTTATAGATTTCCTGGATGAGGATGCTTGTCTTTATTCAATATTCTTTAAACCTTATACATAGGCACTATAATCAGGGAAGACAAAATTATGAACTATTAAATAATTGACAATTAGACATTTTTAACTATTTAAAAAAAATACTCACAAAACATTATTCCTAAATTTGCTGAAATGCAGGGCTGCTTACTTGAGTTCATCATCTTTCTAATGGAAAGATATAATCACAAAGCTAGAAAAATGTGAAACACTCCAGGCTAGACTTCTTAGGCTAATCAGAATGTGGAAAAATTCTTCAAGGATTTGAGCACACAGCACTGCATAAGTAGTACTGCTACCAATTAATTTCTCTAAAATGATGATTACAGATTTCCTGTGGTGAAATTAATGTCATGGAGCGACACTCTTTTGTAACAGAAAATAGTTATTCTTGTCTCCTTTCTAATTCTGAAATAAGATACAACTTTTCTCCCCATTCTTCTACATTGACTTATATTTGCTATTAGATGTTGGTGGAACTGATTTAATTGTTTTCTTTCTAGCAAAATACATGATTCTTTTATCTACCAAATTAAATAAGTGATGCTCATTTTAATAGCAAATTTAATAAAAATATGTCTCAAGGTATTAAAGCAGTAAAGATCAAAGGAATGTTTTGAGTACTAGGAGGATTTCTGAATAGTAAAACTATCAGGCTCCCCTTCTCCCAATAGATTAAAAACAAAACAAAACAAAACAAAAGTCAGAAAATGTATAAGATTAATAGTTTCTTAAAAATGCCAGAGGACTGAAGGATCGGTATTTTCCCACTGAAAAACGATGGGGAACTTTGAGAGGAAGAAGTCACTATAACCCAAGTGAAGGGGAGACAGTTGCAATATAAAGCATCTTTCCAGGGAGTAAGGGACTCATTCATTCCTATATCAGGCAGCTGCACTAAAGAGGGGACCATGTACAACCAGGTGTGGATAACAGAAGGGAGCTTCCTCTGGAAATAGAATTTTGGAGAACAGATTCAGGAAGCAGCTAAAGATAGAACTTTGGGGGGAAGGTTATCGTTTATTTTGTAGAGCAAAACATTGTTCATCTATGGATTCTCCTGGAGAATTCACCTGAGAGGTTTCTCTCTACAGGTGGTTTTTACACTATGAAAATCACATGTCCCATCCCACCCTGCCTTAGCCCATTACTGAGATTGCAGCAGAGAGGGCAGTTGCAGATCTCTTACTCTGCTCAAATATTGCAGCCTCTAGAGACTTTTGTATTCTTGGTATTCTTTAAGAGAAGCCTCTTCCTTTTATTGTGCACTGATTCTTAACTTATGATGACCTTACACATCCAGATATGCAGCAGTTGCTGAGGTTTTATCCTATAAAACAGACAACACAATATCCTTGGTTGAAACCCTATAACTACATCTTGTTAACTATAACCTTACTACAAGATCACTACACCATCATCAGAAAAGAAAATTGATGTTATTTTATAGAAATAAACAGACCATTCACCAAAATGAAAAAAAGAAAAAAATATATATCAAAAGGGTGAAATGAAATAAAATCTTACAGAAAGAGCGTAATGAAAATGAATTATTTTATAAAGAATTTGATGTAACAATCCTAATGATGCTTACTGAAATTGGAAGAAAAACTGATGAATGAGTGAGTACAATTATGACAGAGAAAATATGAGAAACTTTCAAACAGACATGATATACTAAAGAAATAATTGCTAGAAAGTGCAATAGTAGATAAGAAGCAACAGAAAGAAATATTAAATTTTAAGACAAGGCAATGGAAATACGCAAACAGGATTGCGAAAATAAAATACAATTATGACAAAATTGTCTAAGAGTCATATTGAGTAATATCAAAAGAAACAACATGCACATTATAGATATCGCAGAAGGGTAAGAGAGAAATGTGAATAGAAAACATATCTAAAGAAATAAGATCTGAGAATTCACAGAACTGGGAAGGAAAAAGACATCCAGAGTCAGAAAACTCAGACTTACAAACAAAATAAAACCAAAAATATACTTACTAAGATATGGTGTAATTAAAATAGAAAAAAATGATAGATACAATTATAAAAACATCTATACAAATTTGAATCATATATAAGGGAACACTTAGAAAAATGAGAATTTCCATCAAAATCTTTATAAAATTGAAGAGCAGGATCTAATGTATTTAATGAATTGAAAGAAAAGGAATTTCAGCCAAGAATACTGTACTTATCTAGATCATCATTCAGAACTGAAGGAAAGTAAAGAGTCTCATTGACAAACAAAATGAAGGAAATTCATTACAGCAAACACAATATTTTTAATATATTAAGGAGACTTATTAAGTGAAAATAAACACTATGTAGAAATTACAAAACTCTAGAAATATACTGTGACTGGTTATAAGCATGGAATCATATATATCTACCTTACGGTATTTCAAAACAAAATCTGAGGGATAAATAAATAAGAAGTTAAAAATTCATATATAGTACAAAAGTAAGTTATAAAAACATGGGAGAAAATAAGAAAAATGACAATAGTAAAGTACAAATACACGCAATAAACAAAATATAAAATTACAGTAAATATATCTCAGCAACTTGCCCTCTATGTTAATAGTTTGAACTTATTCATTAAAAGGTACAGAAGGGCTGAATGCATTAAAAAGTAAGATCAAACATTTTGCTGCTTATAGGAAATTCAGCTTTAAAGACAAATGTAGGCACAAAGTAAAAGGTTGGAATGAAATCCTATAAGTAAATTACAACCTAAGAAAAACTGGTACACGCTACTCTAATATCATATAAAATACATTTCCTGATTTTAAAAAAAGGTAACAAGAGACAGGGATCAATGTTATATTCATACCTTCCAGAGAAGTAAGACTTCATATGTACTCACATATATGTACCAAATAATGGGGTATTTTAATTATGGGTGCAAAATACATAAAGTGATTATTTTAATAGAACTAGAGACATATTGATAATACCAATACAGTAATAATAGGGGGCTTTAACACTTCACTAACAATGTTGTAGAGATCAATCAGACAGACAGAGAAAAAGGAAAAAAAAAAACAGCCTTATAGGGTAAACTATACCAGATGAGATTGATAGAAATTTTAGAACACTATATCCCAAATCAGCAGAATTTAATTTTTTCAAGTGTATATGGAATTTTCTCAAGGACAGACCACTGTTGGGACAAAAAGCAATTGTTAATAAAATATGAAAACTGAAATATCAAATATCTCTTCTAATCAGAATAACATTAGAAAACAATCACAAAATGAAGAGTAGAAAAACACCATACATTTGGACATTAATAATATGCTTCCAAATAATCACAGGATGAACTCAGATATGAAAACAAAGAAAAGGATAAGAAGATGCATGAAAACAAAAATGAAGGTGCATATTTACAGGAGCCATGGGATGCTACAAAAGCAAAATTAAGAGAAAATAGAAATACAGGACCTACATCATGAATTAAGAAAAATCTCAAATAAATATTTCAATCCTAAAGGAGTCTAAAAAAGAAAAATAGAAAACCAAAAGTTAATAGGGAAATTACAAAAATCAACATGCAAATATATGTAATATAAGGTAAAAATAAAGAAAAAGATGAATGAAACCAAGAGATGGTTCTTGATATTAAAAAAAAACAAACAAAAACCAAATTTAGTACACTCTGGTGGAGTAGTGGTTAAGTCGATTCTTCCAAAAGAGTGCAGTCCCACACACTCCTTGGTTGAAGTCCCAGGTCCATGGGACACAACCAGTGTGGACAACTAAATAAAAATTAAAACAAGATGCTTCTTTCTCTTCCTGACTTCCTGCCTACTCACCTTTCCTTCATTTCTGCCTGCATCTTTCCTTCAAAAAAAATGGAAAGTTGACCCATCTCTAGCTAGGCTCACCAAGAAGAGAGGAAAACAAACAAAACTAATAAAATCAAAAATTAAATAGAAGTAACAACAGAGAGACATAGGGAGCAATGAAATAGAACTGAGAGTCCTACACATATATTAAAAGTAAAAATAAAATAAAGGAACCATGATCATAAATGGAGAAAGGAAAACCTCATCAACAAACACTACTTAGAATATTGAACAGACACATGCTTGAATTGAAACTGGATTATTCTCTTAACTCCATATACAAAAATGACTCAAAATGGATTAGCTATTTTGATATAACACTGAAAGACATGCAATATGGAGAAGAAAATATAGACAACATGCTCCTTTTTTTTCTTAAAGAAAAAAGTTAGGATGGCTTTTGGAAGTGGGAGCCTCTGGGAAGTGATTATGTCATGAGAGTAAAATCCTTAAATTGGGATTAGTGTCTTTATAAGAAGAGGTCAGAGAGCTAGCTTGCTTGTGTTCTGCCTTGTGAGATTTAACCAGAAGTTAGGCAGTCTGTAACCTGAGAGAAAACACTAACCAGAACCCAACCACGAGTGCACTTTGAGTACAGGCTTGATCCTCCAGAACTGTAAGTATAAATATTTGTGGTCCATTAATTAGACAGTCTTTGTGTTTTGTTAGAGCAGCCCAGATAATATCTAAGGAATATGGAGGGCATGGGTCTATGCACTAACCAACCCATGTTTAGATTTCAGTTGTTTCAGAGCCTGTGGTTGGAAGCTGTATGAAAAGTTCACTTGCATTTTTGTTTATTAAAATATGATGTTTTGCTATTAAATCCATATTCAAACATGCTTATTAATGAACTGATATTTCAAGTACATTATAAACTTAACAAAGAAATTTATTATATGTGATACCATTTGCAAATATCTGTACTTCCAGGGTTTTCCATGTATATCTTAGACTGCTTCTTGGACAAAGACCATAATAATATTTCTCTAAAAACTTAGTAAAATAAAAGATACACAAACCCTTGGTAATTTTCTAGTTGAAAATTACTGAACAGCTCATATAAATTAAATTCAAGTGTGTATTTTATGATAGTAATAGTTCATTTAATTCACATATTTCAATATTGTATTTTTAGAAAACTGTTTCACTTGGACCAATTAAATGTTTCAAACTAATTAGATAAGTTGACAGTGATTTTCATTTTAATAAAAAAATTCTAGAATCTAAAATAATTTACTCATGCTTCAATTTAAAAAAAAAATAACCTAAATTGATATTGACTATTTCCTATATAAATATGCTTACCTGATACAACAGTAACAATATAAAATGTATAATTTTTTATCTAAATGCTGAAAGACTAAAAGGACAAGATTATTTACCAGGAGCTCAAGGAGTGAGAGAGGGCTGAGAAGGAAAGAGTGAGAACCCACAATGATAAATGATGGAGGTGCAGCAGAATATTTTCTTCACTCATCCATTTTAAGATATAAAACACACTTTTCTGTAGTTTGTTAAATATGACCAATAATACTTCATCAGAATGATGGATCCAAAGGTTAGCATGATCTAAATTCCTATTCTGTGTGCTCGCAGATCATGTTTCTATTCATCAATGTCAGAAAGGTAAGGGAATGCGGAACTTGAAGAGGACTGATGACAATCTCCTTGTTGATTGACTGTATTTACCTAAGAATGCTCTATAAGAATATCAGAAATTTCACATCAGGACAGAACAGAGGTCTATCTCAGGATGTTGGGAAGGTAAATTAAATGAGAATGTTTCCGCAGAATCCTGAAATATCCTTTAGTCACATATGAGAGCACTAATTTTAAAAGTCACAATCTCTATCACTGCATTCTAAATGTAATTCAGAAAAGTGAAGTCGCTAGAAAATTAGGTAAATACATGCCATCTTTATGTCCCAGACCTTGTATTTCCTGTAATAAGGCAAACATTTCACAGTGGCACATGATTCTCTGTTGGGGACTTGGGCCAAGCCACAAAGCCAGGCTGATGCAATCCAACGGAGAATTGCACTCAGAGGTACCTCAGCCACTTCCCTGTTTGCCTAAAGGTCGCCTCCCTATTTCATAAAGCATGAACATTAGCAACCAAGAACATTAGCAACCAATCAGTTAGCAACCAATCAGAGCCTTGATCATGCGCACTAGCAATCAATCAGAGTCTTGATCATGCACTGTACATGCACCCACCCTCCAATCCAACTAAAGAGCACGCAGCAGACATGCACAGGGGCCACCTATCAGAACTACTTCCCTTCTTTTCCCTTTCTATATAA